>CM076581.1:897842180-898067991 GCA_034641835.2 Pinus albicaulis
CACTGAAGCAGATAGAACAAATAAATCGATCGATGGAAGACAAGCCAACTAAGAAGAAGAATGATGGCGTTACGACGATCAGCAAGATGCTTCAACCAGCAAAGTCTCCAATAGGTCATTCAGCCAAGCGTGTCACACAACCCCAAGACAACCCAGACAAAGAATACTCCACAAAGACGCAGCACCAAGAATGCAGCTCCATCGCCATCAAGAGAGAAGAAAATCCTCCACACATTGTGTGTAGAATGAGCTCCAAGTCTCTCCAATATATAGGCATCTTTGTGGGTGTGTGACATGTCCTTTAAGACATTTAAGTCTATATTATATTCCAGGCCGACCTAGCACATAAGTGGAATAAATTCAAAGTACATGTTCTGCTCATTTGATCGAGATGATCTTTAGATCAATCTTACACCTCTCCGAAAGAGGAATCCAATAAAAATATTCTGAGCAGCACAACCCGGAGTTTGGACCTGGCTTTCCAAATTTAACAAGAAGTAAATCAATATTTAACAGTAGGGTTTCTTGAGTTTAAGAAATTCTCACAATCACCTTCCAGATGTACAAGGGTAGGCATCTCTAGTTATGAGCAAAAGAAAGTTGCTAAAGAATTGCCATAATTTTACATCCAAATGGTACATAGATTTGTACTCAAAGAATTTGCCCCGCAGCTAAAACAGGAAGACTGAAACACTAATCAAAGCTTCAGATCTGCATAAAGAAAATTTCTGAATGTAAAATTCAGAAGTTTGAACACTGCATATTAAGAGATGAGATCAACACTACAAAAGATGAAATCTGATCTACACAAACAAAACATGAATGTAGTGTACAACAAGCTGAGTGATATTATGTAACAATAATCACCATTTTCTCATCAACACATAATAAAAATACAATATTGTTTCTAAGGAACTATAATGGCTTCTCTCAACTCAGTGTTCCACGGGGATGCATCCCTTAGGGTGGGGGGCACACCCCCCATGTTTCCATTCCACAGGGAAGGGGGATGCTTGGGAAAATGTTTTCCCACATGCCCTTTTAGGGGAAACTTGGGGAAACACATGGGGAAATGTTCCTGCAGTGTGGGGGACACGTTTCCTGAAAGGGGGATGTATGAGCACCCTCGCTCCCCCTCCCCCAGAAGGGGGTGGGGGGGAGGGGGGAGGCACATAGGCACTTCACCCCCAGATTTTTTGTTTAACAACCCATGAAGATAGGAAAATAAAGGTATAGAGCTTTGAGGAGTCTAGGACCTTGGTATTAATGGTAATATTAAATTCTTAAAGTAAAAGTGACATTCTCCTCCTTTAAGTTACATTCTTCTCCTTTATCTTACCTTTTCTATCATTCTCCTCCTATATGTGACATTCTCCTCCTTTATCTTACCTTTTCTATCATTTCACTTAAATTTTTAAAATTACCATTAATTGTTTCAGGATGTTGGAGAGGGGTTTCAACTTTAAAGTTCCAACCTCATCAGAATTCATATGGGGAAAGTAGAATTTTGTATCCCATTCAGAATTCAATAGACTTAATTGTTTCCGAGATTGGAAAGATTATATGATTTCCACTGGATTTCACAATGATGAATTTACATGGGATGAATTGTTATTGTTGGGATTTTATCATTATTACTTTTACATTTTATAATTTTAGAGAGGAGACCCCTTTGCTAGGGACCCGGACGTCTCCTCGCCCCCCTTGAATTTTCCTAAAATTTGGTGGTGCTGCCACACATGCACCTTGTGCATCTCTCCACTCCCACACTTTCCCTTCTCAGAAACTTGGTGGAACATGGCTCTGAAATCTTCACACTCATTATATATTCATACACCTCACATGTATGAAGATATAACTCTAACTAGTGTGCTTTCCCCTATCTAATAAAATTTGATAAGAGGGAAAGACGATTACAAAACTTAAATTTTGACATTATTTCACATTCTTCCATGAAAGGAATTTGCCACAACTATGTAAGAAATTCATCATAAAGCTGTCATATGTAAGAAGAATCTGCCATAACTGTCACATAATCAATCATAACCTTTTGTTGACCAAGGTAGAAGATGCTAAGAAATTTGAAATAAGGTTGTAAAGGAATTTCTCACATGTCGCACACAATCTTGCAAGGAGTTCCCTCCAACACTTATATGCCTTCTTCCTAAGTGAATTACTCGGAACAACCAAAATCCAATACTCTCTCTTTATGGGGAAGGTGTTCTCCACCAAGTTGTGCTTCTCTCTCAGAATCTTGAACTTTCCGTTAGCAAGGGGCTTTGTTAGAATGACAACCTGTAATTTAGTAGGAACAAATCAAGAACAATAGTTCTCTTTTGTACTCTTATCTCTTAGAATATGGTACTAGATATTTATGTGCTTGGAGTAGATGAAATATTGGATTATTAGAGAGCTTGATGCAACTTTAACCGTCATAGTACACAACTGTCAGCTCCAACCTTTGATTGGTTAACTTTACAATCAATTTGTGAAGCCCAATGGCCTCACAACATGTTGATGATGCTATCATACACTTTTCTTTAAGTTGAATTGAGTGAAATTGTGTTGCACGATCCTCCCCCCCAAGGATCCAAGGTCGGAACTGCGTCCCATACCGATCCTTGGGCGATCCTCCGAAGGAACCGCGGATCTGAAAATCAGATCCGCGGTTCTGCTGTTTTGAGGCGATTTCTAGAAATCTGGAAACACACAAGCCCGATTCGCGGTTTTGGATTCCCGATCCGCGAATCTAGAAAATGATATGTTGGGGATCCATGGAGGTTTGGGCACAGATCCGCACGGATCGCCAGTGGATCCAGAGGAAGATGGGCGGTTCTGCGGGGTTCTAAATTGTTTTAAAATTTTTTCTTTGACTTAAGTTGGGATGGGGCATCCCGGACACTCCCAAGGTGCTCCCTTTATGCTCCTTAGATGCTTCCTAGATGCCTCGTCATGGTAATGTTAAATTTTTAAAAGAGACATTCTCCTCTATCTTTCATTTTCATCCTTTTACTTAAATTTTTAACATTACCATGAAATGACTCAAGATGTTTGAGAGTGGTTCTAGCCCCATCGGGACTCATATGGAGAAAATAGAATTTCTTATCCTATTCAAAATTCAACTGACTTAACAATTTTAAGGAATTCAGGATCAATGAGATTGTGGCTTTTCATTAGATTATATCATGTATGAGGGCATGTGATTAGCATTTAATCAAGAGCACCAAGCCCTCTATGTGCTCATGTACCCTAGTGTTGGTGGTGTTAATTGTTGAACTCCTTTGTCATGGCCTTAGCAAAAAATTACCTTTCAGTGAAGTCAAAATCATTGATCAAGCATGTTAAGCTTTTTCCACCATATTTTAAGGCTAGGATTAGGTAGTTTGATTAAAATTGGGAAATGATGACTAATATCCCTAGACAATCGAGGTAGAGGCAAAGGCGAGACAAGAGGAGAAGAATCTAGATTCTAGATGGTTGATGCTCGAATAATTAACCATTGATGTACAATGGATGCCATATCTATCTTGATTTGCATACAAATGTGCATGTTTTCATATCTTCTACAACTAGTTTGGTATTTTGGATGTTTTTTGAATATAAATGCAAATATATATATATATATATATATATATATATATATATATATATATATAGTAGACAGTTGCAAGACGCTTCGCTTCCTAGATTTTTGGGAAATGACGCTTCCGCATATCCGCTTCCAAAAAACGTCCCCGCTTCGTGCAACATTGGTTGCTTGCCTCCTACAAAATGAAGAATCATATTTGTGTTAGTTTCTAAATTCTAGATCTAATTTTAATTCCCAATAGTTTTTGTAACCTAGAAAAATTATTTCTGCAATTATTGAATAAAACACTCTGGAATTTTTAACTTAGAAAATTAAATAGTGCAAGCAAACACAGGGAATCAGTCACACAGAAAATTCTCCTCCAATTGGATCTTCACTTTTATTTATCAGAATAGTGAGGGCTCTCGAACAGGGAAAATAGCCCACTAAGAAAATTACAAGCTAGAACAAATCTTTTGAAATAAACTAGGGATCTGTACGATCCTTAGAAAAATTATGGATAGACCCCATGACCCTACAGCCTTGCTGCTGCACCTGTACGACTGCACACGTGGCTATATGACCCACATGTGCGACCTGCACACACTGTACCTTCTCCTCTCGTACATTCAAACTGCACTGGATTTGCAGCATGTGTGAGGCCTCGACTTACCCTTGTGCCCTCCTACACTTGCATGAGTGGCTTGGCCCTACTATTTTTGTTGTATGACTTGCGCTAGGGCTCTCATTTGTTGCAGAAATCTCTCTTTTCAACTTTTCTCTCTTGGCCTTGAGTATCTCACTCACTGAGAAAATCACTCTCAAATCTCTGTCAATTGTCTTTCTCCTCTCCATAGGCTTGCTTTTGTAATTTATCACTGAGCTAAATCCCTAACCCTAATCTTCAAAGTGATGGATGGCTAAGATTAAATCCTAACCCACTTAAGATCAATGGTTGAGATTAAAAGAAATTCACTAGTGTAATTAAAATTACATTTTGGTAGTTTTCCTATCTTAATAGCCAACATTAATTAATTAACTTAATTAATGTGCTTTTCCTAAGTTAGACTTAGGCTAAATCATAAAGACAACTTAATAAATAAATTGAGCAATTTAGTTTCCTAAGGAAGCTTTGGACAATTCCTGCATGCCTGACCCTAGCCAATGCAAAAATACCTGTCCATTGCTACGAACATCAACAACTTTATCCAAGTTGAAGCAACATCTAAAAGTCCTCTTCCTTGTCCATGCATCCCTGCCAAATCTTAAATTACAAATTTGATTAACAACTCGCCATCTGCCACATACCACATTCCACAATGAATAAAGTTCATATATCTAAGTACATGTTTGGTAGCTTTCTAAAGAATTTGCTTAGGTTCATCTGTGAATTGGCTCAAAGTATTCACAACAAAACAGATATCAAGCCTAGTATTCTCAACATACATTAGAGAACCAATCCTCTACCTATTCAAAGACGGA
The DNA here is from genome assembly GCA_034641835.2 of Pinus albicaulis. Taxonomy (NCBI): domain Eukaryota; kingdom Viridiplantae; phylum Streptophyta; class Pinopsida; order Pinales; family Pinaceae; genus Pinus; species Pinus albicaulis. Next base: position 897,847,231 of record CM076581.1, read on the forward strand.
TATGCTGAATTGGAATCTAAATTAGTAGACAACTTCATGTTTAGAACTGTAGGAGTGGCCAAAGGGTTTGCTATCTAGCATTTTGTTAATTTTGGGCAACTAGGTCCAAACTCCATGTTGCACTTCTCATATGATGATGGTCATATTTTTGTTGGATTACTCTTTCGGAGAGGTGCAAGATTGATCTAAAGATCATCTTGTTTGGATGAGCAGAACATTTATTTTGAATTTATTCTCCACATGTGCAAGGTTGGCCAGATTTGTAATGTAGGCTCACATGCCTAATAGATGTGTCACACACCCTCATTGATGGATATAAATTGGAGAGACTTGGAGGTCATTTTCTCATCAACTCATCACACATTCTCTTATTGTGATCTGATTGGTTCGATAGCCTTTGGAGGCCTTTTTCCCCTCATAGGTGTGGAGCAAAGCTGTTGTTTTCTGCAGATCTGTTTAGGGCTTGTTGTTGCAGCGTTGACCAATGTTGACCGTGGTCAACCCTTGGCCGTTTGACCTCAAACTTCAGCCAAAATTCCGATTTTAGGAGGTCGTATTGCTGGGTACTAAAATCGAGGAAATCCAAGCTGCTTGACCGAAGCCCTAATATGTTGCGTTGACTTTTCAGTTGATGTCCTGCGTTGACTTTGGGTTGACCTGCGTTGAGTTGTGATGAGCTGTCTTTGAGGGCTATGGGTGTGACACATGGAAGATTGGCTGACCGAGAAAGACTTTGTTGGTTGAAACATCTTGTTTACTGCCGTAACGCAACAATATCTCATATTTTTGCTGGACAAAAGGAATTGTAAATCTCATCTATATTTGGCTTGTCTTCTGTTGATCTATTATTGTGTTCTATCAACTTTTTGTTTTCATTTTTATGTGGTTGCTATATTGTATCGGGCCTAAGAAAGATTGAAGTAAAATTGCATCAAGCATATAACACCATGGTTATCTAAATTTAACATGGAATCAGAGCTGAGGTGAAGACAAAGTCCAAGCTGGTGTTAGAAGCAATCATCGAAGGAAGAAATTCTATCAAGGACAAATGGCCTCCTCAACCTACAAGGGTTTCAAGGTTGATGATAAATTGACTGATAAGTCTGATTATCATGCATGGAAGATGTGCTTGGATTTGGTTCTAGAAGATCAAGATGTCATGGACTATGTGCATGGGAAGATTCAAGAGCCTCCATCAAATGCAGCTACTGCCACGAAGACGAAGTATAAAAAGAGGGAAATCAACGCAAAGATGATTATTCGGGATTCTATTCATAAGCACTTGGTTGCTTACATTTCTGAGCTGAACACTTCTAAAGAGATGTATGATAAGCTGGTGAGCATGTTCAGGGCTAGCAATGCTAATATAATCCTTTTCTTCAAGAATCAATTGAAGAATATCAAGAAGGGCAAGGATGAATCTATTCAATCCTATTTTATGAGGCTCACTGAAATCAGAAATAACCTCCTAGCTATTGGGGAAGCAATATCTGAACAAGAGATGGTTCTTATTGCACTTGGAGGTATCCCCCGTGATTGGCATGTATTCAATACCACTATTCTTAATAATAATGTGATTCCTGATTTTGATGAAATATTGACGAGATGCACTCAAGAGGAAACAAGAATGATGGAGTATGCCTCTAATAGAAATGGAAGTGACCCTATTGCCTTTATCGCTCATGCAAAGAAGAAACATGGTGGCACGAGAAATCAAAACCATGGTAGAGCGGGGCCCAAAGGAAGGAAGGGAAGATGTTACGCTTCTAACAAGATTGGTCACTATGCAAGAGAGTGACCTAATAGAAGTGACTCTCCCAGGGATGATGACAACAACAACTCGAGAGGGATGGCAGGAACAACAGGTTCAAAGGAAAAAGGAATGCTCCCTCTGATCGTAGTGGAAATGGGAAACCTTTCAAGAGGTCAAGAAATTCTAGGTACGATGAGTCTAATGTTGCTGATAATAAGAGAAATGAATTTATTCTTGTATCTGCCCTCTCTACTGCATCTCCACTCGACACCCTGGATGTCTGGTTGATTGATAGTGGTGCTTCAAGGCACCTCACTGGTTATAAAGAAGCCCTCTCTGATTTGGTTGAGAAGGATACTAATCTGGAAATTTTCCTTGGAGATAATGCCACCTATCCCGTGAAAGGGACAGGGACTATGATCCTCCATCTATCTTAAGGTCAAGTCCTTCGATTACAAGATGTGTCGTACGTACCTGATTTGAAGAAGAAACTTGTGTCCATTTCGACAATGGAAGACAAAGGGTTCAAGGTGGCATTCGTTGATGGAAAGGTACATATCTGGAAGAAGAACTTCAAGGAAGCTCTTTCTATTGGTTTTGGAGTTGATACACTCTACCAGGTAGGGAGAAGTCCATTGGGGGCTATGTCATGTGATACAACTCTTCAAACAGAGTTATGGCACCAGAGGTTTGCACACCTTCGTTATAAAGTTCTTCTCGAAGAAAGGAAGGGGATGACAGGGATGCTTGAATTTAAAAATGAGTTTAATGACTTTTGTAGAGAAGCTGGCATTAAGAGGGAGACCACAACTACGTACACTCCTGAGCAAAATGGTGTTGCTGAAAGAAAGAACAGGACCATTGTGAAGCTGCTCGTGCCATGCTATGTGAACAAGGTCTTCCAAAGTTTTTATGGGGAGAAGCTGCGAAAACTACTGTGTACATTCAAAATAGATGCCCGCATTTTGCTCTGGACTCCAAAACTCTAGAAGAAGTCTTCTCTGGTAAGAACCTTAATGTTTCTCATTTTAGATTTTTTGGTTCGCTTGTGTACTTTCATGTGCCGAAATAAAAGAGAAGCAAGCTGGATGCTTCTGGAAAGAAGGGAATGCTTGCGGGCTACAATGAAACTTCAAAGGCATATAGAATCTATGTGCCTGGTCAAAGAGAAGTCGAGATATGCCACGATGCCACCTTCGATGAAGATGCTGCCCTCAAGAAAGTGAGAAATCTTCCTAGCTCCAAGGAAGACAAAGAAGATGAAGAAGCACGGAAGCAGGAAGAGCCGAAGGATGACTTGATGCCCAATGTTGAAGGACCTATGGATCCTATTGATTCACCTCCTTTAAAGAAGAGAAGACCCTCATGGCTCAGGGACACTCCCGCAGATGCCGAGAGACATATTGGCTTAAGGGGGACATTCCGTGAAAGCAAGAAGCCGAAGAGATACCAAGGGTATCTAGCATCCGTGAGTATGATAGTACAGTTTGAGCCTGGACCATTTGAAGAAACCGTAAAGCATCAAGTTTGGAAGGATGCTATGCACGAAGAATATGAGTCCATTATGAAGAATGATGTTTGGGAAGTGGTATCGAGACCGGAGGACAAATCTGTTGTCACCTCGAAATGGCTCTATAAGATCAAGCATGGATCTAATGGAAGTGCTGAAAAGTACAAGGCAAGATTTGTTGCCCAAGGCTTCTCTCAAATAGAAGGCATAGATTATGATGATATATTTGCACCTGTGACCCACTATACCACCATCCGATCTATTATTGCCCTTGCTGCATAGCAAGGATTGAGTCTACATCAAATGGATGTGAAGACCGCTTTTCTGCATGGTTCTATAAAGGAAGAGGTGTATGTGGAGCAACCTTTGGGGTTCGATGTCCGAGATAGAGACACCCATGTATGAAGGTTGAAGAAAGCCCTCTATGGGTTGAAGAAAGCCTCCAGGGCTTGGTATAAGAAGATAAATAGCTACTTGATGACGCTGGGCTTCACTCGAAGTAATGCTGATCCGAACCTTTATTTTAAGGTTGATAAAGAAAGGCCTCTCATTCTGGTTCTCTATGTGGACGATCTCTTCCTGATAGGTGCCGACCCTTTCATTCATTAGTGTAAGAGGGAGCTAGCCTCTGAGTTTGAGATGAAAGACCTAGGACTGATGCATTACTTCCTAGGCTTGGAGGTCTGGAAGAGGCTAGGCGAGATTTTCCTTTCTCAAGGAAAATATGTCGTGAAGCTGCTGGAGAGATTTGGTTTGGTGGATTGTAAGTCTGTGTCTACATCGATGGAACTCAACTTTAAGAAGTTGTGTGGAAACGCTGCTAGGACCGTGCTAGCAAATCCTACCGAGTATCGACAACTCATGGGGGCCCTGGTGTTCTTAGTGAACTCCCGTCCGGACGTATGTTTTGCAGTGAACACTTGAGTCAACATATGGTTGATCCTCATCGCATTCACTGCATTGGTACCAAGAATCTGTTGAGATATCTTTGGGGCACAATTAACCATGGGCTGAGATACACTGCTGGGAGTTTGAGACTCCATGGATATACTGATGTCGATTGGGCTAGCAGTGCGGTGGATCACAAGAGCACATCTGGATGTTGCTTCACCTTGGGTTCTGCTTCGATATCTTGGATGAGCAAGAAGCAGAAGTCAGTGGCTTTGAGCAACCTTGAGGTTGATTACATTGCAACGTGTATGACCTGTTGTGAAGCTGTGTTGCGAAATCTCTTCAGTGAGTTGTTTGGGCATGTGCTAGATACCATCGTTATCGTTTGTGATAACCAGAGTGGTATTCAACTTTCTGAGAATCCTGTGTTCCACGATCGATCCAAGCATATTGATATCAGGAACCACTTTGTCTGAGACATGGTATTGCGAGGTGCCGTAAGGCTCGATCATATAGGAACTGATGAGCAGGTCGCAAATATTGTCACGTAGCCCCTGGGGAAGGTCAAGTTCCTAACCTTCTGTGAGAAGCTTGGAATCGTGGAAAGACCCTATTCTGAGGGTCCTGCTTGAGTTGAACTAAGAGCTCTGGGAGCTCTAGGGGGCTTGGGGATAACTTCTTGTGTTGAGATTTTGTGTATTTGGGGTAGCATCAGTTGTGCTCTAGCTCCCAAATTTTGTGGAGGGACTAGAGGACACTTGATCTACAAGACCCAGAAATGGATTTGAGAAATTTGAAGTGGTGTTCAAGTTATTCAAATAATTAATTATTTTTAATGGATTTCCTAAGTCTAGCTTAGGAAAATAAAATAATTAAAGTGAATTAATTAACACATGTGCTGAAATTTCCTTAAGTCACATGGATCAAACAGTCTTTTAATCTCAACCGTTGATTAAAGATTTAATCTCAGTCGTTGAAGGGTTCAATTAAAAAGTATAAGAGAAAGGCTTGAGGGGCAGTTGAAGACACAATTTTGTTAGAACTGAGGAATAGATTTGGAATTCTAGGGTGGGTTTGCTAAGAATTTCCGGAGGAATTTCAGCCAGTGAGGGGTAGTATTGGCCAAGGGAATGATCTGATTTCAGGGCCAAGAGACAGGAAGAGGCAAGAGGAGCAACAAGAAGGATGCTTGAATTTAAAAATGAATTTAATGACTTTTGTAGAGAAGCTGGCATTAAGAGGGAGACCACAACTACGTACACTCCTGAGCAAAATGGTGTTGTTGAAAGAAAGAACAGGACCATTGTGAAGCTGCTCGTGCCATGCTATGTGAACAAGGTCTTCCAAAGTTTTTATGGGGAGAAGCTGCGAAAACTACTGTGTACATTCAAAATAGATGCCCGCATTTTGCTCTGGACTCCAAAACTCTAGAAGAAGTCTTCTCTGGTAAGAACCTTAATGTTTCTCATTTTAGATTTTTTGGTTCGCTTGTGTACTTTCATGTGCCGAAATAAAAGAGAAGCAAGCTGGATGCTTCTTGAAAGAAGGGAATGCTTGCGGGCTACAATGAAACTTCAAAGGCATATAGAATCTATGTGCCTGGTCAAAGAGAAGTCGAGATATGCCACGATGCCACCTTCGATGAAGATGCTGCCCTCAAGAAAGTGAGAAATCTTCCTAGCTCCAAGGAAGACAAAGAAGATGAAGAAGCAGGGAAGCAGGAAGAGCCGAAGGATGACTTGATGCCCAATGTTGAAGGACCTATGGATCCTATTGATTCACCTCCTTTAAAGAAGAGAAGACCCTCATGGCTCAGGGACACTCCCGCAGATGCCGAGAGACATATTGGCCCAAGGGGGACATTCCGTGAAAGCAAGAAGCCGAAGAGATACCAAGGGTATCTAGCATCCGTGAGTATGATAGTACAGTCTGAGCCTGGACCATTTGAAGAAGCCATAAAGCATCAAGTTTGGAAGGATGCTATGCACTCTTATTGAACACTCTTAATATACATCAGTTGATTGCATTAATTGAAAGCTCCAATGGGCAAGAAGCTTTGGAAGGAAGAGAAGGAAGCCCAAATGTTTAGAAGCCCTTGTGGTGTGGTCATGATGCCCTGCATTTGATGAGGAAATTGAATGGGAAGATCAATGAATTTGCTAGTGAAACCATCATCAACTGTTTGTCCTTTTCATATCATTTCCAATGGTAGTTGGCACACCTTGTGACTCCTCACGGTTGAGGAGATATGCCCTCTTAAAGTTGAAGCCTTGAAGTTTGGTCAAGGTACCCCAAATGAATGGAAAAGGCTACTCTATATTTGGTCCCAAAACTTGGCATAAAAATAAATGCTGCTTATGTTGAATTTTGGTTCATGTTTGTTGGTCATATGGACCTAGCCATAAATCTTAATGACTTGGTCATATTAGTATTTGTGGCTGATTATTGGTTAATTAAAATATAAATGAAAAATCCCTTTGGGCATGGTCCAAGGCATATGTAGTCGATCGTATTGATTAAATAAATAAATTTATGAGAACCATTGGTATGATCTGTGATATATGGTCGGCCATATATATATATATATATATATATATATATAGATATATATATCTGTTCGCTGTAAAGGAGAAGTTTGTAACAATGTTGAAATTTGGCAGCTTAGGGAGAAATTCCCTCTTTTGGGAAGCCTTCCTCACTCTTTGGAGACCCTACTAGCCCTTGGAAGAATTCAATTTGTACAAGGAAAAATATTAATTTTAATGTGAAACCCACATGTGCACAAAAGTACAAGTCGGCTCGGGCAAGGAAATTCAACCCCCTTAGTCACATAAATAGGCCTCATGTCACATGACTTGGAGGCATCATTCACACATCACATCTTCTCTTGTTTGGTTTGTATAGCTCTGAAATTGCAGGTTCGAGTTCACATGTGCGAAGGAGAGAGTTTATTTATTTTTTGTTCTGTGTTGATCGAGTTGACTTTTGTTTTGGGCCTTTGATCCGCTTTGATTTTTTGGCTTTGGAGCATGGTTTGACTTGGTTTGACTTTGGATTTTGGATTTGTTTGGAAGGTCGAGTTGATTGGCACATTGCCTGAGATTTTCTAGGCTATTTGACTAGTGTTGACTGCAAAATTTTGGCTAGGGTTTCCATAGGTCAAAGTTTGACTTTGACTAGAATTTGTATGGGTAGATTTTGACCGTCTTGACCCTTTCCAAATTATTCTTCTATTAGATTGTCATCAAATGTTCAACAAAGAGATACAATGTTCAAGAGCATCAACAATGAGTCAAAGGGTCAAACCCTTGACCAACCAAGTCAACTATCCAATATCCAATCCAAAATGAGCAATGTAGTCAAATCTATAACTTCTGGTCAAAGTCATTAGCAGTCAAAGCAACCCCAATCAATCAACGATCAATGGTCAAATCATGTTAGAAGATAAGGGAGATAAAGTCACTTTTATAGATGGAAAGGTTGTAGTATGGGATAAAAACTCTAGGATCGAAAATGCAAAGATCATTGGGATTCGTGAAGGAAGACTCTACAAATTGTTGACTCCCCTCTCAAGCTTTGGTTCACATTGAAGTAAGTCCATGTGAACTTTGGCTTAGAAGGTCTGGTCACCTTCACTCCAAAATCTTATCAACTATAAATTCAATGGTGAATGGCATCCCTGAACTCAAGGAAGATCATGAAGGCGTATGCAAGGGATGTTCATTAGTTAAAAATGTTAAGAGACCATTTGGAAGTAGTACTTCAAGGTCAAAAGAAATCCTAGACCTCATTCATTTTGATGTTTTTGGTCCTATGTCTACAAAGTCTCTTGGAGGTCATCTATATTATGTAACATTCATTGATGACCACTCAAGGAAAACTTGGATTTATTTGCTGAAGTCCAAGGATGAAGTATTCGATAAATTTCAAGAATTCAAAGCTGAAGTAGAGAACCTTATAGAAAGGAGGATAAAGGTACTAAGATCCGACAATGGAGGAGAATACACTTCAAAGAAACTCATAGCTTTCTGTAAGGAGGCTGGGATTAAGAGGGAGCTCATAGTCCCATATAATCCTGAACAAAATGGAGTCACTGAATGAAAAAAACGATCAATTGAAGAAAGTGTCAGAGCCTTGTTACACGATTAAGACTTGCCAAAATTTCTATGAGGTGAAGCAACAAAGACTGTTGTATATGTTCAAAATCAAAGTCCTCACAGATCACTAGACAACATGACTCCTAAAGAAGCATTCACTGGGAAGAAACCAAGCATGGACCATCTCCGAATATTTCGCTGTTCAGTCTATATTCACATTCTAAAGGATAAGAGAAAGAAGTTGGATCCTACAAGCATGAAGGGAATATTTGTTGGCTATAGTAATACTTCAAAGGCATATAGGATCGACATAAAGGAAGGACACCGAATAGAAGTAAGCCGAGATGTGATCTTTGATGGAAGTATTGCATTCGAGAAATCAAAGGATCTCTCGATTGACTCTGATCATGAAGAACTTCCAATATTTGAAGAAGAGTGCACAGAGGAGGAAAAGGATTCAAATCATGGAGAAATAGGTCCCAGTGAACCTATGCAACAAGTCATTGCCCTTGAAAGTAGTAAAAGACATAATTGGTTAAAGTCTACTCTCCTAGATGCAAAGGGACATGGAGCTGCCAAGGGTACATTTAGAGAAAGTAAGAAGCCTAAAAGTTATTTAGGATATGCAACTTATATGACAAAGCTAATAGAAGCAAAAGTTAAAACCATCCACCTTTGAAGAGGTTGTCAAACATTAAGAATGGAAAGATGCCATGAATGAAGAATATCATTCAATAATGAAGAATGGAGTTTGGGAGATCGTACCTAGGCCTGAAGACAAATTTGTGGTAACTTCCAAGTGGCTCTACAAGATTAAACATGCAGCGGATGGAAGTATTGATAAATATAAGAGAGATTTGTGACTAGGGGCTTCTCTCAATAGGAAGGCATCGATTATGAAGAGAAATTTGCACCTACAACAATGTATACAACTATACATTAATTGGTCTCTTTGGTAGCATCGATGGAATGGGACATCCATCAAATGGATGTCAAGACAACATTCCTGAATGGTACTATCGATGAAGAAGTCTATATAGAACAACCCTTGGGATTCAAAGTAAAATATAGAGAGACTTATGTCTGCAGGTTGAAGAAGGTATTGTATGGCCTTGAGCAAGCACCAAGGGAGTGGTATGCAAGAATGGATGCATACCTATAAATATTGGGCTTCTCGAAGAGTTCTGTTGATCCAAATATCTATATCAAGGTTGTGAAGGATGGGCCCGTAATCATTCTTTTATATGTGGATGATCTTCTCATGACAAGTGTAGAAGATCATATTTAAGAGTTCAAGAAGAACCGGGTAGTAGAATTCGATATGAAGGATCTAGGGCTGATGCACTATTATTTGGGGTTGGAAGTTTGGTAAGGACTTGATGAGATTTATCTAGGTCAAGGAAAGTACGTGATCGAGATGCTGAAAAGGTTTGACATGATGGATTGCAAACCTATGAAAACCCCTATGATCACAAACTTGAAGAGGCTAAGAAGTTCTGAATCAAGCCTTGTGGATCCGACAAGGTATAGACAATTGATTGGCTCATTGATGTATTTGGTAAATACTCGACTAGACATTTTTTTTGTAGTGAATATTCTCAGTCAGTTCTAGGTTGAGCCCAAACATGATCATTGGATAACAACCAAGCATATACTAATATATCTGCAAGGAACAATCCACTACTGCATGAAGTATGATACGAGGAATCATGTCCACTGTGAAAATTCCTAATCCCGAAATCCCTATTGCAGCAACTGATATTACTTCTACTTGATAAATTAGGCAATTTATTTAATACTGAAGCAAATATACTCAACCTTCACTAAATAAATGGCAGAAATTTAATGTGGAAACAAGATCTGAGCAAGAAAATTAGATACACATAACACCGTTATTTTTGGACTAATGTCCCCGGAAAAACCCAATGCGGGAAAATCGGTGCAACAACTGAGGGTTTATATTATTAAGCATAAGTTTCTAAATACAATTGGATGCCCAAATCTGGCTGTCCACAGAGAATATGAATGATAGAGAATTAGTGAGGATTACCTCACACTAACACTGGAAATCCGAAACTGACCGAACATTAAACTGGAGTCTGGACATCCCCACTCTCCCTTTGCACAGATCTACGTCACTTTGGCTGGGGGTTGCGTCACCTCCTTCTACTGGCTGGATGTTGATCTTTGGCCCCTCCAGTCTCATACCCTAGCACTTCGACACTGGATCTGGCTGATCCTCAGCATAACTTCAGATCTTCTCAAGGCTACAACGCTGCCTCTACGTGGCACTGTGTTGCCCAACATAGCTGCTATGCTGCCTCTTCTACGTCCTCTTCTCTGCGATGTATTCTCGACTCAGGAAAATATCTTCCAACTGGAACTATCACTGCCCCTCACCACAATCGGATCAACTCGATCAAATCCTTCGGCTGCTCACTTGAGAAATTCGATCTCTAGACTCACTTGGTGTATTTTCCAAATGCCCATCGAAGTCCTTCTTATAATCTTCTCGTTGGATAACCAACGGCCCATATTAAAACAAAATCAACGGCTTAGATCATATTGACTCGATCTCTGTGTTTTTCTAGAAGTTTCACACCCAGTTCTATTAATATACTTCAATTATTTTAATTCCCCAAGTTTAGACTTAGGCTTCCATTAAAAATAATTAGTTATTTTAATAAAACCCCATCCATGTGGAATTTCCAAAAACGCTTTCTGGGTATTTTTGAATACATGTGTCTAAGCCTCCCTGCAAAATTTGAGACTTAGAGCACATCCAATGCTACCAGAAATCAACACTCTCCCTTAGCGAGGAATGTGCTCTAGTAATACTTCCTACTAAAGCACTACACAGACTCTGTAACATCTCCCTCTGCGCTGCTAATGTCTGACACTGCTGCCCACCAACTACTGCGTTGTTGCATTGATGCTGTTGCTGACCCTACATATCGCTGCCAACTGCATCTGCACTGCAAATTTGTTGTTGCTGCTGCAACAAAAAAAATCCAAAATTACTGAACTAAGTGTTCAACATGATGCATCTGATGATGAAGATATGACTGCTGCTAGTTTCTGCGCTGACCCTTTGAAGCTGCTGCGCTGCTGTTGACTCTGTGTTGTACCTTGCTGCACTGCTGTTGACTCTGTGTTGTACCTTGCTGGATTGCTGCTAACCTTGCTCTGCGCTGCTCAAACTCTGGCGCTCTCTAGCCACTACGCTGTCACTTCGACACTCCTCTGCACTAACTGACACTGGTCCATCCTGCTACTGCTGATTTGGGATCCCGTAGCAAAGTACTGATCCATCAAGTTGAATCCTCAAGGATCCTGTTCAACTTGCAGTTTTTTCGAACTACAGCTCTAGATCGCCCAAATTCTCCCCTGGAGATATGTGGGCAATCATGGTGAATTTCTCCTCAATCCTTGTAGTTGCAGCCTGCGGATCATGTTTCTCGTCCTTGTCCTTCTTCTTGAGAGGACACTGAGTAGCGTAATGACCCATCTCACCACACCGGAAACACTTGATCTTTGAGACGTCCTTTTTCCACCTCCTCTGCTCCTGCTGCCCCTTAAATGCAAGGGCTGCATTCTCTTCCTCCTCCTTGGGCTTTGACCCACTGCTGCTGCTTCCATCAAGTTTACACTTGATCATATCTTGCCTCATCTCTTCCTGCTGAAGAGTGGCCCACATCTGTTCCCAATCAGACAACCTTTCTCTGCCCAGGATGCTCTGGACAAAGAATTGCCATTCATCTAATACAAAGTTTAGAGCCAATCTGACCATCTCGGTGGCCTGAGGTGTTGATCCGACAACTGCCAATTGATCTCTAGTTTCCTGAAGCTTTGCAAGAAATGGATCAATGCGTTCTTCCTTTTGCATCCTCATAGATTGCATCTTCTCCTGCAAGTACATCTTTCGCTATTTGGAAGACCCTTGATACAACGTAGCTAAGGCATCCCACATATCCTTGGCTGTCCCTTTGCCAACAATGTGACATACTACATGATCCCTCACTCCGTCGAGGATCAAACACTTAACCTTCGCCATATGATTCTTGTAGGGTTTTAATGGATCTGCATCGACGGGGACAACTACTACACCATCGATAAAATCTTTGAGATCATGCTCATCTAGCAGACATTTGATCCTTGCCTGCCAGATCACATAGTTGGAGGCTCCCTCCAACCGATCTTGATCTCTCAGCCCATTTGCTGCCATCTCTGCCAATTGAAAAATGTCGAACTGCTCCCTCTCTCTCCTCTACGCAGCTGCTAGTCTGGCTTAAGCACTCTCTACTGGAGTTAGTAGACTTGCTCCTGCTGCTCAGCAACTTAGAATTTCAAGGAATTCACTGAGGAAGAAATTCCCTCAAGAAGTGTCTTCTTCTTCCTTCTTTTGGTGCTTTTCTGCCCACAAAAATGTTGCTCAAAACTGCGTCCCACAGAAAAATGGTTTGCACTGAAGCTATTGCTGCGCTGTTCCCTCTGCCGTTGACAAATCACGAACTGAAAAGTCTTACGTCTCTGTCGAATCACTCAGAGAGAGACTTCCTCGCAAATCTTTCCCTCCTGGTCTGGACTGTGCAATCCCTTGGGGTTCGATCTGCTGCCTATGCAACTATTCGATCTCCCTTTTTCTCTTCAACGCTGAGTTCTTCTGATCTGCTCTTTTGCTTCACCTGCACTGCTTTGATACCATGTGAAAATTCCTAATCACGAAATCCCTATTGCTACAATTGATATTACTTATCCTACTTGATAAATTAAGTAAGTTATTTATTGTGTTCTACAAGTAAATATTGAAGCAAATACATTGCAACCTTCACTAAATAAACTGCGGAAATTTAACGCGGAAACAAGATCTGAGCAAGAAAATCAGACACACATAACATCATTATTTTTGGACTAATGTCCCCGGAAAAACCCAATGCGGGAAAATCGGTGTAGCTGCTGAGGATTTATATTATTAAGCAGAAGTTTCTGAATACAACTGGATGCCCAAATCTGGCTATCCAAAGAGAATTGAACTGACACAAAATTAGTGAGAATTACCTCACACTAACACTGGAAATCCAGAATTGGCCAAACACTGAACTAGACAACCCCACACTGCCTCTGCGTCACTCTGGCTGCGGACTGTGTCATCTCCTTCTGTTGGTCCTTCTGCTGGCTGGATGTTGATCTTTGGCCCCTCCGGTCTCACACCCTGACACTTCGACATTGGATCTGACTAATTCTCAACAAAACTTAGGATCTCCTTAGGCTACAACGCTGCCTCTACATGGCACTGCACTGCCTCTTCTGCGTCCTCTTCTTTGCCTTCTCTGCAATGTATTCCCCACTCAGGAAAATATCTTCCAACTGGAACTATCACTGCCCTTCACTGCAATCGAATCAAATCGATCAAATCCTCCGGCTGCTCTGCGCTGCTCACTTGAGAAATTCGATCTCTAGACTCACTTGGTGTATTTTCCAAATGCCCATCGAAGTTGTCCTTATAATCTTCTCGTTGGATAACCAATGGCCCAGATTAAAACATAATCAACGACTTAGATCATACTGACTCGATCTCCGTCTTTTTCTAGAAGATTCACACCCAGTTCTATTAATATACTTTAATTATTTTAATTCCTAAGTTTAGACTTAGACTCCCATTAAGAATAATTAATTATTTTAATAAAACTCCATCCAGGTGGAATTTTCAAAATGCTTTCTGGGTATTTTGGAATACATGTGTCTAAGCCTCCCTGCAAAATTTGAGACTTAGAGCACATCCGTTGCTACCAGAAATCAACATACACTTGATTGGATATACAAATTCCGACTAGGGAGGCAGTGAGGTGGATGGGAGAAGCACTACTGGAGGATGTTTTAGTTTGGGATCCTCCATGATGTCCTGGATGAGTAGAAAGCAAGAATTGGTTGCTTTGAGTAGTGTTGGGGCTGAAACATTGCAACCTGTGAAGTAAGCAAAGAAGCTGTCTAGTTGAGTAAGATGCTGTCCGACTTTTTTGAAGGACTAATGGACCCTATAGTGATACATTGTGACAACACCAACTGTATAAGGTTTTCTGAAGACCTAGTGTTCCATGGAAAGACAAAACACACAAATAACAAGTTTCATTACATAAAAAATCTTGTGCAGGATGGAGTGTTGCAACTACGTATATCTCCACTGATGAACAAGTAGTTGACATCTTGACAAAATCTCTTCCTACTAAGAAGCTTGTGTATTTGAGAGACAAGCTTGGACTCGTTGATATATCCTCCGTAGTTGAGAGGGATAGATAGATACATCATTCTTGTCTTCTCTTCGTAAGGAAAGAATGGAGGCTCTGGTAAGCATATGGCTTTCGATACTTTTTGAGGATGAGGTAGGGCATCCAAGATAAGAGTAGTCGAAGAGGAAATTCCTTGTGGAGGTGTTATTCCGAGATAGGAGTTTTCCTAAAAAAATGTACCCTGTGAACACTTGGGTGGGTTATGTGCCTTAAGAGACAATGATGATGGTGTCTATCAGTCATTGGTCTCGCCAACATTGTGCTTTGATCGTATAGAGCTGTTTGTCAAGGCCTTGCTATGTGACAATACTGGTTGGTATGATGCAAAGAGATGGCTTACCAATCTGACTCTTCTTATGAGATCTTTTCAGTTTGAGAATGTCCATTTACCATTATGAATACCTCCCTAGTTAAGAGGGAGTTTTGAAATGTGTAACTAGGTTCGGTCTTCATAAATATGAAATGTACTTTTGATTCTTGTATATTGTAAAATGAAAGAAAAATTATTATTGTTATTTTTGTAGCATGGGTTTCATGCTCAAAGTCTTTAACCAAGTTTGGTCTTCATAAATATGAAATGTACTTTTGATTCTTGTATATTGTAAAATGAAAGAAAAATTATTATTGTTATTTTTGTAGCATGGGTTTCATGCTCAAAGTCTTTTATTTAGAGGTCAAGCACCCATTGAGTGCTTCTAGGATTTTTCCTAGGGTCAAGAAGTCAAAAGAGTCATTGCCATATGAAAAAGAACCCATCGAGCACATTGTAACTTGTAAAAATAATTATTTTTGTATTTAAAAGTGTCAAAATACCCTCCAAGACCAAGTCGGGACAGAGCAAACACATTCTCAAGGAGGTCAGACTTGGTCTTGCAAGGGTATTGATCTTGGTCTAGAGGTCTTGGAATTCGTCATTTGAAGTATCTATAAGAAGAGAAGAGATTTGCGGGTTTTCCTCTCATGTGTTCTTGTGCATTGTTGATCTTCTTGTTTTGGTAGCTATTTGATGATAATAACAACCTAATAATAAGAGAAGAAGCTAATAATCAAGAAAATTAAAAATACATCACAAGCAATTATCAAGTTAAAGAGAAATCATCTTAGTTGCAACCCTTAAGATTTATCAACAAGATCAAGCCCAAGTTAGCATAGAGTGCATTGTAGTGTGGATTGCTGCACAAATTATTATATTATTGGTTCATATAATTGAATGTTACCGTCATGAACATGTGGACACTATGAAAGCATAAACCAGATTCAGGTTATGCATGAAGTGCGTGCCTTAAGCAATTAAGAGTGTGGACGCTGTAGTGGAGTGGAATATTTTGTTAAGTCAACATTGACATTTGCTGCAACCCAAGTTATCTCTCCAAACTGAGCGATTGTCTTTGCAAAATGGATTTGAGCGGAGTTTTTGATGGTTGGAGTTGGATCACAAAAGCATGAATGTTGGACATTATGAATCAATACAACTGCGAATTGAGATTTGGATGTTGTGATTCAATATAACAATGAATTGAGAGCTCGACACTACATGCTTCAATCAAAGCCTGGATTGATATAATAACTGACCAATAGAAATATATTAAACTTTGTGCTATTCTTAATGTCAGAGGAAACAATTTGAGTGCCATAGTAAATGTTTGATAGGGACACAATCCCTCATAATTAGTTGCCTACCAACGAGAATCACCGAGGGTCCTTTGTAGATCATGTCTTTGAGGAGGTCATTGTGAAAATTTAACACTTGAAATTCTACTGCAGTAACTGATTTAATTCTCCTACTTATTTTCCACAATAAGTTATTTAGAAAACCCTTCAGTAAACATCAAAATAAATTCTACTGCTGTTATCACATAATTTCATAGAGAAAAAGAACAATGAAATACAAGCACAATAATCAATCACATCAACACAGTTGTTTCTGGACAATAGTCCCCGGAAAAACCCAATGTGGGAAAACTGGTGCAGCGGATGAGGATTTATTTATTATTCTTCAGCAACAATCTCTTTACAAGGAATGATTTGCAGAAACATGGAGAAAATTTTGTGAAAACTCTTGAGATAATTTTCCTCCAGTCATTGGAGAAATTTTGACACCTCAAAGACCCTCCAGCTTGCACTGTGTCACCTCTGCGTCCTCTTTTGCATGAGGACTGCGTGGGGACTACGTCCTCTGCTACGCGGTCCCTCTGCTACTCTGCGTCCCTCCTCTGTCTCTGACTGTTGCTGAAACCCTCCTTTTCCTTCACCTCACATCTCACCCTTTGAAATCGAACTCTGCTTCTGGAGAATCGACTTCCCTCGGGTTACTGAGTATTTGTCTGACTTATCTCCAAATGACTCTCAAGTCTTCATTTATACTTTTTCTGTTGAGATATCAACGACCGTGATCAAATCTCCAATCAACGGCTAAGATTAAAACATACTTGATCCTCATCTCTTAGAAGCTTCTCACCCACATTTAAATTAATTCACTTTAATTATTTTAATTCCCTAAGTTTTAGCTTATGCTCCATTAAAAATAATTAATTATTTGAATAACTTTCACTCCCGGGGGAATTTTGCCAAACAATTTCTAGGTCTTGGAGATCTCATGTGTTCTAGCCCCTCCACAAAGTTTCAGAGCTAAAGCACATCCGATGTTACCCAAAAATCAACACTGCCTCTTAACGAGGAATATGCTCTACCAATACTTCTCATCAGAAACATCACCCTGATCCACAACATCAGTCCTTTGCGCCATTGATGCTCGACCTGCTGCCCCTCATCCACTGCGCTATTGCAATCTGTATTGTTGCCCATGCCACTGCCACTGACACTGCTGCATTTGTATTGCAACTCCCTCTTAAGTACTACCCTATCCGTCTTTGCTGCTGAAACAAATTGTCAATCATCCCCAACTTCTCCCTGAAGTAAACAAACTTTGTTCTTCCTAGAGCCTTTGTGAGGATGTCTGCCACCTATTCTTCTGTCGAAGTGTATGTTGAGATTTTTGGGTTTAGGGGTAGCATTGGATGTTCTCTAGCTCCCAAACTTTGTGGAGGGACTAGAGTACATGAGATCTCCAAGACCCAAAAAGCGATTTAAGAAATTCCATCCTGTTTAAGAGATTTTTAATTAAGGACCCTAAGTCTAACTTAGGAAAATTAAAAGGTTAATGTTAATTAAATTAAACATGTGATGAAAATGACTTAAGTCACACAGATCAACCTTACTTTTAATCTTAGCTGTCGATTCAAGATTAGATCACGACCGTTGGTTTCCCAATGAGAAAAGTATAAAGGAAAGGCTTGGGGCCAGTTGGAGAACACACATAGTGGCAGAGCACTGAAACTAAGTTGGAATTCTAAGGTGTGGTTTGCTAAGAATTTCCAGAAGTGTTTTAGCTGCAGTGAGGGGTAGTATTGGCAAGGGATGGTTTGATCCTAGGCCAAGAGTGCAACAAGAGGCAGAGAAACAACAAACTAAGCAACACAGAGAGGGCAGCAGCTATACAGAGTAGCCACAGCCTAGCAGGGGCAGTGCAGAAGCTTCAGGGGCTACGCAGGGCTGACGCAGGCCTAGCCAGGGCAACGCAATGGCAATGTAACCCAATCTAGGGTGATGTAGGCCCTTCCTAAGCAGGGTAGGGGCTGACGCAGAGGGCTTCAGAACAACGCTGGGGTTTTTAAGACTAAAAAGGGCTAAGTTCTGTAAATCCCGTTTGAGGGTGTGAATCAGTCAGTTTTTCTGTCTCCAGAACAGAGGTATAGCTGCAGTTTTATTTCTCTGTCGGGTTAACTAGTTGGTGCCCAGATTCGTTGTACTTAGAATCTACCTAATAATAAAACCCTCTAACAACCAAAAGATCGATTTTCCCGCATTGGGTTTTTCCGGGGACAATTGTCTAGAAAATTCTTGTGTCACTTTGTCATTGTGCATGTATTCAGTTTAGATCTATATGTGTAGGCGGTTGATGTATTTACTTCGATGTTAATGCTGAATATTTCACATTAATAACTTAATGTAAGTAGGAGAAGTAAATTTGAAAATTAACAGTAGGGTTTCTGTCTCAGATATTCAGAAATTTTCACATGGTATCAGAGCGATTGCAAATCTAGCCTAGATTCCCAACAAGAAGACTGAAGAATCTGTGCTGCAGAAATTTCCAAAGAAAGCAGCAGCAACAACAGAAAACCGAACCAGAGAGGGCAGCACAGCGACAGAAGGAAGCATAGCCTAGCAGAGGCCAGAGTGACGCAGTCTCCACGCACTTATTGCGCAAAGGCAGCGCTGAAGCTGTGCCGAGACTGTCTGCTCACACAGAGGCCAGCCAGGGTGACACTGTCTAGAAGCTGAGTGTTGTTCATAGTGCCGAAAGTTGAGCTACAAACCTTCAACAGTTGCTGGTGGGGTGAAAATTCTATTGGCGCAGAATTTAGCCTAAGCTAAGTTGAAGAAGAGCGGGAGGAGAACAACTTCTCAGAAGATTTCCTGCCAAAGAAGTCTGAAGATCGATCAGAGGATTGAAGAGAGTTGATTCGTTTGTTTGGCAGACTTCCAAGAGAGGGAGGGAGTCAGTTGTCAGAGGGAGTAGAGGGTGCCTTTCTCGCCAAGGACCCTAGATCCAAGTCTAGCATAGAGAGGAGGATTCGTTCCGACACATTTTCTGAGCAGATGCCACCTCATGGACTATGTGATTAGAATACGTTGGACGGCCTGTCCAACATTGCAATCTGTAAGGCCAAAATCCTGGTAGTCATGAAGGCATACGACTTGAGGGAGCATGCAGAGAAAGTCCCGGCCACACCAACTGATGCTCTTCTCCTAAAGAAGCATGAAGAAGTTGTGAAAATTTCTGAATATTACTTATGCATAAACCCTACTGTTAAATCTGGTTATACTTCTCCTACTTTATCAAGTTATTAATCTGAAGTTTTAGCATTAACATCGAAGTAAACACATTAACAGTCTTCAGAGATACAGATCTAAAATGAATACATGCACATAGACAAAGTGACACAAGATTTTCTGGACAATTGTCCCCGGAAAATCCCAATGCGGGCAAACTGGTCTTCTGGCTGCTGGAGGGTTTTTATTATTATGTAGATTCTAGGTACAACAAATCTAGGCACCTCACTGGTTAACCTGACAGAGAAATATAAAATCTGCAACAATACCTCTGTTTCGGAGACGAAAAACTAGACTGATTCACACCCTTAAACGGGATTTAGAGAACTCAGCGCTTTTCAGTCTTCAGAAACCCCAACGCTGCTCTGAAGCCCTCTGTGTCAGCTCTGCTAGCCTGCGTGTGCCTCTGCTCTGCTCAGGAGAGGCTTATGTAACCCCAGATTGGGTTACGCTGTCCCTGTGCTGCCCTAGCTGGGCCTGCGTAAGCCCTGATGGCCTCCTGTTGCCTCTACGTTGCCCTTTCTAGGCCTGCGTAGCACTGAAACCCTCTACGCTGCGTGACTGTTGTGTAGTTGATGCTCCCTCTGTGCTGCTCTGACTGCTGCTTCTCTGCCTCTTGCTGACTCTTGGCCTGGGATCAGATCATCCCTCTCACCAATACTATCTCTCGCTGCAGCTGAAACACTTATGGAAATTCTTAGCAAATCACGCCCTAGAATTCCAACTTAGTCTCAGTGCTTTGCCACTGTGTGTGTCCTCTAACTGATCCTAAGCCTTTCCTTTATACTTTTTTCGTTGGGAAACCAACGGCCATGATCGACCCTTGAATCGATGGCTAAGATTAAAAGAAAGCTTGATTCGTGTGACTTAAGTCATTTCCATCACATGTTTAATTTAATTACCTTTAATCTTTTAATTTTCTTAAGTTAGACTTAGGGTCCTTAATTAAAAAGATTAATTTATTAATTTTCTCTTAAACTGGATGAAATTTCTCAAATCCGTTTTTGGGTCTTGGAGATCTCATGTACTCTAGTCCTTCCACAAAGTTTGGGAGCTAGAGCACATCTGATGCTACCCCAACACTCAAAAATCTCAACACTCCCTTTTAGCGAGGAATGTGCTCTAGCACAACACTTCACCCCAAAGGAGCATTGATCTCTGGTGTGGGTCTCTACGCTGATGCTTGGCCTGCTGCCCTTCATCACTACGCTGCTACTGCTCTCCCGTACTGCTGCCCATGACGTTGCCACCGCCATTGCCACATTTGTGTTGTAGCTCCCTCTCAAGCTGCTGCATCATGTTGCGAACTGCTGCACTGCAACTCGGTTGCTGAGAGAAGCAACTTAAAACTCCTGCCCACCTTTGACAGACAAGTCATTTGGGTTGCATCATCATCATTGAAGCTCCATAGGCTGCTTATCTCTGCTGTTATCTGGAGACAACTGCACAACCTCAACTTTGCACTGCGTAAGCAGACCTTCTCTACGCTGTTGAAGTCACATCAATCCCTTTGGGTTGAAGTCCCCTACACTGCTGCTGCGCTATGCTGTCCTCCTGAAGCCTCTATGCTGTTGCAGCTCTGCTCTGCGCTGCTGAAGTCACATAAGCCCCTGTGCTGCTGCTGCAGCATCTGCACTGCGCTACTCCCTTCAGCTTCTAGCTCTGCCTCTGCTCCATCTGTGATTCTTTGCATCCACTGATCCACTTGTTCCGCTACTGTCTTAAGGCTCCCGTAGCACGGATGTGATCCAAGAGTTGGGCTACTCA
Organism: Pinus albicaulis; assembly: GCA_034641835.2. Taxonomy (NCBI): domain Eukaryota; kingdom Viridiplantae; phylum Streptophyta; class Pinopsida; order Pinales; family Pinaceae; genus Pinus; species Pinus albicaulis. The sequence continues at coordinate 897,868,429 of CM076581.1, forward strand.
AGGATCCCACCACCACTCTCTATAGTTACTCTATAGATCCATGTTGCCCCACTTTTGTGGTTAATGAGCGCTCATGGCTTCATCATCTTCGGAGCCATCGTCCGCCACAACAGCCTTGGAGCTAGAAGCTTCCTTGTCCTTCTTCTTTTGAGGACAATTGCTGGCAAAATGTCCTAGTTCGCTGCATTGGAAACACTTGATCTTTGATAGATCACGCTTATTTCTCCCTTGCTGCCTCTTTGATGCCAAGGCTGCATCTTCTTCCTCTTCCTGTTTCACTTTACTTGATTCGGTGCTATATTGTCTCTTGGTGAATCGACGGAGTTCTTCTTGTTGGAGGATCGCCCACATACTGTCCCAGTTGGGAAGATTCGCTCTGCCCAAGATACTTTGGACAAAAGTTTCCTAGTCCTCTGTGACTGCATTGAGTGTAGTCCTCACCATAACATCATCTTCCACTTTCACTCCCATGGTAGTTAGCTGATCCCTGATTGCCTGTAATCTGAAAAGAAAGGTTTCGATCTCCTCTCCCTTGGCCATCATGAATAACCTCATCTTATTTTCCAGAAGCATTCTCCTCTGGATGAATCTTCCTTCATATAGGGCGGTTAAGGCTTTCCACATCTCATTAGCCGTCTTCTTTTCGGCTATGTGTGGTACTACATGATCCTTAACCTTGTCCATTATGAAGCGCTTAGCATGTGCCGCTGCTTCTTCATGCTTCTTCAGGAGATCCACATCGGTTGGCGTGGTCAGGACTTTCTATGCATGCTCCCTCAGATTGTATGCCTCCATGACTACCAGGATTCTGGCCTTCCAGACTACAAAGTTGGACAGGCCGTCCAATCTATCCTGATCACGTAGTACTTGAGGTGCCATTTGCTCAAAAAATTAGTCAGAACTAATCGTTCTCTCTATGCTAGAGACTCGGATCTAGGGTCCTTGGCAAGAAAGGCACCCTCTGCTCCCTCTAACAACTGACTTCCTCTCTTGGAAGTCTGCCAAATCAAAACGAATCAGCTCTCTTCGATCTGCAGATTTCTTTGGTTGGAAATCCTCTAAGAAGTTGTTCTCCTCCCGCTCTTTGTCAACTAGTGCTCAGGCTAATTTCTACACCTTCAAAAATTTAACCCCACTAGCAACGTCTTAAGCTTTGCAGCACTGCTTCCGACACTCTGAATCAACAACAACTTCAAGACTGCATCACCCTGGCTGACCTCTGTGTGGGCAGACAGTCCCAACACTGTCTCTGCACTGCCTCTGTGCAGTAAGTACATGGGCCTCTATGAAGATTGTCACTCTAGCCTCTGTGTGGCTCTGCTTCCCTCTGCTACTATGCTGTCCTTTCTGGTCCGACTTTTTGCGGCTGCTGCTGCTTTCTTTGTTGCTTTCTGCAGCAAGGATTCTTCAGTCTTCTTGCTGGTGATTCAGCTAGATCTGCAATCGCTCTAATACTATGTGAAAATTTCTGAATATTACTTATGCAGAAACCCTACTGTTAACTTTGGTTATACTTCTCCTACTTTATCAAGTTATTAATCAGAAATTGTAGCATTAACATCGAAGTAAACACATTAACAGTCTTCACAGATACAGATCTAAAATGAATACATACACATAGACAAAGTGACACAAGATTTTCTGGACAATTGTCCTCAGAAACTTTTGTCCAAAGTCTCTTGGGCAGAGCGGACCTTCCTAACTGGGACAACATGTGGGCTATCCTCCGACAAGAGGAAATCCGTTGGATGACAAAGAAACAGTACAACACTGGTTCGAGTAGAGTGAAGAAGGAAGAAGAGGAAGATGTAGCCTTGGCATCAAAGAGGCAGCAAGGGAGAAAGAAGCGTGATTTGTCGAAGATCAAGTGTTTCCAGTGAGGCGAACTAGGACATTTTGCCAACAATTGTCCTCAGAAGAAAAAGGACAAGGAAGCTTCTAGCTCCAAGGCTGCTGTGGCGAACGATGGCTTCGAAGATGATGTAGCCATGAGCGCTCATGAACCACGAAAGTGGGGTGACATGGATCTTTGAGTAGCCCAACTCTTGGATCACATACGAGCTACGAGAGCCTTAAGACGGTAGCGGGGCAAGTGGAGCAGTGGGTGCAGAGAATCACAGATGGAGTAGAAGCAGAGCTGGATGCTGAGAAGGAGTAGCGCAGTGCAGATACAGCAACAACAACGCAAAGGGGTTGATTTGACTTCAGTAGCGCAGAGTAGGCTTGCTTACGTAGTGCAGAGCTGTAGCAGCGCAAAAGCTTCAGGAGGACAACGCAGCGCAACAACAACGTAGGGGACTTCAACACAGAGGCAACGCAGAGGAGGTCTGCTTATGCAGTGCAGAGCTGCAGTAGCCTCCAGATGACAACACGGAGCAACAACCTATGGAGCTTCAGTGATGAGATGCTGCGCAACTGACTTGTCTGTCAAAGATTGGGCAGGAGAACTTCAATTGCTTACTCTTAGCAACTGAGTTGCAGTGTAGCAGTGTGCAACACGATTTGGGAGGGAGCTGCGGTACGGATGTAGCAGTGACGGTGGCAGCGTCATGGGCAGCAGTACGGAAGAGCAGCAACAGCGCAGTGATGAAGGGCAGCAGGTTAAGCATCAGTGCAGAGACCCACACCATAGATCAGTGCAGCACTTCGGGGTGAAGTATTGTTGCTAGAGCACATTCCTCGCTAAGAGGAAGTGTTGAGATTTTTGGGTGTAGGGGTAGCATCGGATGTGCTCTAGCTCCTAAACTTTGTCGAGGGACTAGAGTACATGAGATCTTCAAGACCTAGAAAGCGATTTAAGAAATTCCATCCTGTTTAAGAGATATTTAATTAATTAATCTTTTTAATTAAGGACCCTAAGTCTAACTTAGGAAAATTAAAAGATTAAAGTTAATTAAATTAAACATGTGATGAAAATGACTTAGGTCACACGAATCAAGCTTTCTTTTAATCTTAGCCATTGATTGAAGATCAAATCACGACCATTGGTTTCCCAATGAGAAAAGTATACAGGAAAGGCTTGGGGTTAGTTAGAGAACACACAGAGTGGCAGAGCACTGAAACTAAGCTGGAATTCTAGGGCGTGGTTTGCTAAGAATTTTTAGAAGTGTTTCAGTTGCAGCGAGGGGTAGTATTGGCAAGGGATGGTTTGATCCTAGGCCAAGAATGCAACAAGAGGCAGAGAAGCAATATACTGAGCAACGTAGAGAGGGCAGTAGCTACGCAGAGCAGCCACAGCCTAGCAGGGGCAGCGCAAAGGCTTCAGGGGCTACGCAAGGCTGACGCAGGCCCAAAAAGGGCAGCGCAGATGTAGCAGAAGGCCAACAAGGCTAACGTAGGCCCAATTAGGGAAACACAGGGGCAACATAACCCAGTTTGGGGTGACGAAGGCCCATCCTGAGCAGCGCAAGGGCTGACGCAGATGGCTTCAGAGTAGCGCTGGGGTTTCTGAAGATTGAAAAGGGCCGAGTTGTGTAAATCCTGTTTGAGGGTGTGAATCAGTGAATTTTTATGTCTCCAGAACAAAGATATAGTTGCAGTTTTATTTCTCTGTCGGGTTAACCAGTTGGTTCCCAGATTTGTTGTACTTAGAATCTACTTAATAATAAAACCCTCCAGCAGCCAGAAGACCAGTTTTCCCGCATTGGGTTTTTCCGGGGACAATTTTCCAGAAAATCCTTGTGTATCACTTTGTCATTGTGCATGTATTCGGTTTAGATCTGTATGTGTAGGCTGTTGATGTATTTACTTTGATGTTAATGATGAATATTTCACATTAATAACTTAATGTAAGTAGGAGAAGTAAATCTGAAAATTAACAGTAGGGTTTCTGTCTGAGATATTCAGAATTTTTGACAATGTATTGTAACTATACTGCACCTTGCTGGACACAGTCTCTAATAAGATGACACCTAATGTCAATGTGCTTCGACCAATCATGAAAGCCGGATTCTCAGAGAGCTTGATGCAACTCTGATTATCACATAAAATGTTGGTCGCTTCCATCCTTCTCGTGAATAGATTCACAAGCAACTTTATAAGCCATATGGCTTCACACGATGTTGTGATGGGCGCCATATATTCTGCTTCAGCTTAGCTTAGTGCTACAGACTTCTGTTTCCTACTTCACCAGGAGGTCATTCTTGATCCAACGTTGAACAATACTATGGTATTTTCTAATCTATCGAACTTTCAGCCCAATCTGCGTCAGTGAACCCACTCAGTCTGATGTCATTGCCTCAGGTGTACTTTAATCCATGCTCAATTGTTCCTCGTATATATCTGTGAACATGCTTGGCTGCTGCCCAGTGCACCCTCTTGGATTCCACCATGAACTGACTGAGGGTGTTGACTGTGTAACAAATGTCTAGCTTGGTGTTGACCAGATACATCAAGGACCCTATGAGCTGTCTGTACAAGGTGGGATCTACTTCTTTATCTTCAGACGCATCAATCTTCTTCCAGTTGGTAATCATTGGGGTAGCCATGGGCCTACAGTCCTGCATCCTGAACCTCTTTAGAATTTTTTTAGCATATCTCCCTTGTCCAAGGAAGATTTCACCCTTTTGCTGTCAAACACCCAAACCCAAAAAATAATACATCAGTCCCAAATCCTTCATATCGAATTCTATAGCTAGGTTTTCCTTGCAATCCTTGATTAGCCTAGATGAACCTGTCAAGAATAGGTCATCTACATATAATACCATAATTAGAGACTCATTCTCTACTGTCAGATAGTAGAGGTTAGGATCTATGTCACTCTTGACAATTCCCATTTTCTGCAGGTAACCATCAATTCGACCGTACCATGCTCTAGGTTCTTGTTTAAGCCCATACAAGGATTTCTTTAGCCTGCATACATGAGATTTATTCTCATGTGTCTCAAAGCCCTCTGGTTGTTCAATGTATACTTCTTCTACTATCACCTAATTCAAGAAAGCAGTCTTGACGTCCATTTGGTGAATCTCCCACCCCATTTGCACTGCAAGGGATATTACGGATCTAATAGAAGTATACATGGCTACTAGGGCGAAGGTTTCTTCGTAGTCTATCCCTTCCTTTTGATCATACCCCTTAGCCACGAACCTGGCTTTGTACTTTTCCACGTTGCCATCTGTAGCATACTTGATCTTGTAGATCCATCTCGAACCTACAATTGATCTGCCCTGAGGTCTAGGTACCAATTCCCAGACATCATTGGTCATTATGGAACTGTATTCCTCCACCATAGTGTCTACCCACACTTGATGTTGAACTGCCTCTTGAAAACTAGAGGGTTCTCCAACCTGATCCACCAAAGCTTGGTATCTGTCTGGTTGTCTATGTTACCTTTTCTCAGTTCTAGGAGCTCCAATGAACTCCTCTGCGTCCCTTAGTATCTAACGTAAATCCCGGCTCGTTCTTCCAACTTTTGTCCAAATTCTCTTGGGCAGAGTAGACCTTCCCAACTGAGATAACATGTGGGCTATCCTTTGACAAGAGGAAATCCGCCGGATGACGAAGAAATAGTACAACACTGGTTCAAGTAGAGTGAGGAAGGAAGAAGAGGAAGATGCAACCTTGGCATCAAAGAGGCAACAAGGGAGAAAGAAGCGTGATCCATCGAAGATCAAGTGTTTCCAGTGCGATGAACTAGGACACACAAGATTTTCTGGACAAGTTTCCTAGTCATTGTGAAGACCGAACCTAGTTACACTATTCAACACCACCAAGGGAGAAGGATCAACAATAAAAATAGCACAAGGAGGCCACCATTTTGGATCTTTTGTGTATCTATCTCATGAGAACTTTCTCTCTCTTGGTGCTGTTGAACACAAGAAGAGAAGTGTTTCTTAGCACAGGAATTCCAAACAGAAATTCTGCTCTCATTTCAAAGAACTTCAAGTGTCTCCTTAGTGAGAAATTTGGGAGTCCAATTCAAGGCTCCCCTTGAGCTGATTACAGAAGGTTCATCCAGTTATTTGTGTTTCCTTGGGCACAAAAGGTAGTCTTTGTTAGTTGATTGGAACCACTTCCTTTGATTGAAGATTCCCGACATTTGTAGGTGTGTTTCCCTTGGTTGAAGGCAAATATTGTCACCATTTTGCATGGCTGAAGTAAAGGGAGTTTATTGGGCCGAATTCTTTTATTTTTGGGCATGCAGACGCTGCGCAGGGGTTTGAGCAGCAGAGATTGCTGAAGTTTCGGCCGAAAGAAGTGAGCTACTTCCGGGAGAGATTTTGTAGTGATTTCATTGGCATTTTAGTGGAGGATTTGTACAAAATTCAACAATGTTTCTCTTGCTGTGCGCAAAGTTGGGCAAACTGGGAAATTCACACTAATTTGGGCTCTCCAGGTCTATTGGAATTAGCCCAATAATTTTCTGGGATTTTGTGGGTTTGCTGTGAGGAACTTTGTGTTAATTTTGCATAATTTTCTAAGCAGTTTTGAGGGCAGAAACTCCAATTCTTCTCCAACAGTAGCAACAATAGTTTTTGGGTAGTGTGCAAAATTTGTGGGAGCCATTTCTAGCACTTGAGCCGACATATCATTACATGGGTTTTGCATAGCTTGCAGTAGCAAGCCTAGGTTCTATCTTTCTTATCATATTATGTACTCAACGTCCAGATAGTAATAAAATGGCTTAGTTTCCTTGCCCAGTTTATTGAGTTATTGATTGTGCAGGCATGTTTAAAAATAATTTGTTGTAGTTTAGTGCATGTCTTTGATTTTCACTGTTATTTCCTAGTTGGAATATTACAATGTTCATCTAGAAGGTGGGTCCACAACATGTTGTCCAGGTCATAATGTACAATGCTGCAAATTGTGTTGCTGCTAGCAGGATGTGTTGATTTTTGGGTAGCATCAGATGTGTTCTAGCTCCGAAACTTTGTGGAAAGTCATATTTGTTTCCCCGTATTGTGCAACTTAGGCTAGAGCACATTCCTCCCTAAGAGGGAGTGTTGATTTTTGGGTAGTATCGGATGTGCTATAGCTCCGAAACTTTGTGGAAGGTCTAGAACACATGAGATCTCCAAAACCCAGAAATCGTTTGGAGAAATTCCACACGGAGCTTAAGTTATTCAAATAATTAATTATTTTAATGGAGACCCTAAGTCTAAACTTAGCGAAATTAAATAATTGAAGTGAATTAATTTAACTTGTGTGTGAGAATGTTCCAAGTGACAAAGATCAAGTCTTTTCTAATCTTAGCCGTCGATTAGAGATTAGATCACGGTCGTTGATTCATCAATAAGAAAAGTATTAAAGGAAGGCTTGGGGTCAGTTGGAGAATACACACAGTGGATCTAAGAGATCGAATTCTTTTGACGGAGCAATGTTCAGATGAAGATCGGATCTGAGTGATTCAGAGAAGTAGTGAGAGGCAGATGCAGTAATTGGTCGGAGGACCAAGAGTACATAGCAGAGCAAGGGAAACAAAGACGCAGAGGAGGCAACGCAACCACCAGGAGAGGTGATGCAGACCCCAGAGAGGGTGACGCAGGCCCACGCAGGGCTCACGCAAGGGCAGCACAGAGCCTTCGAGGGACAGTCCAGAATCAGCTAGAGATCGGGGTTTCTAAGCCGACAGGGATGAAACCCGCTTTCTGGAGAGGTAGATCAATGCAGAGGAAGGGTGACGCAGTCCATCAACAAGACCCATGCAGGCTTACGCAGTGGCAGTGTAGAGACTGCGCAGAGGCAGGTGGGGTTTCACCAGTGTTTGATCCGGATCTGCCGAGACTTGTAGAGTGAGGTAAAACTCACGATTTATCTTTGTTTTTCGAGGTTTTCTCTGTTGGGCGAGCCGGTTTTTGGCACCCTAGATGTACTCAGAATACTGCTGCTTTAACATAAACTCTCACAACTGCGGCACTTGTTTTCCTGCATTGGGTTTTTCCGGGGACATTTGTCCGAAAAATTTGGGTGTCCTTTGTCAGTGTGCTTTACTTATTTTTAGCACTTCATCTGTATAATTGTCTAGGCTGCAGTGTATTTACTTTGATATTTTCCTGAATTATTCAGAAGATAACTTGTTGGTTTAAAGAAAACAAGTAGGAGAAGTAAATCAGATTTATTGCAATAGGATTTCTAGTTTAGATTCAGAAATTTTCACATGATGCTTATGGAGAGACATCCTAACTTATTTTGGACACCTAGTGCTGTACACTGCATTGACTTGATGTTGGAGGACATAGGAAAAATATTTTTTGTCAAGGATATTGTTGAATCATAAAAAAACATTACAAAATTTATATATAATCATGAGTCTGTGCTTCATTTCATGAAAACATTCGCCAACAACAAGGATTTGGTGTGCCTTGCTTTTACACGGTTTGCCACTAGCTTCATATGTCTTTAATCTCTCTTGAATTCTATGTGGGATGTGAAGATAATGCTTCTGTTAGAGGAGTGGCATGCTTTCTCATTTAGCCGCAAACTAGAGGGAGACGTCATATGCAAACTATTTTCATATTTGGAAAGCTTCTGGGTGGGAGAGCAAGAGGTGCGTAACATTACTGAACCTTTGGTAAAGGTTCTTCGATTAGTTGATGGAAACAAGCCCGCAATGGGCTACTTGTATGAGGCCGTGGATAGGGCCAAATAATTCATTTGCAACTATTATGATGATAAGGAGGATGAGGGGTTTGAGAAACAACAACTGATATGGACAATGATTGATGAGGGATGGAACAATATACTCCATCATCCCATTCATGCTACAGGGATCTACTTGAACCCCACATTTTCTTACTGCTGTGGTTTCATGTTTGATGCTGAGGTCATGGATCTACTTGAACCCCACATTTTCTTACTCCTGTGGTTTCATGTTTGATGCTGAGTTCATGGATGGATTCTTCACTTGTGTTCAGAAGATAGTGTTATCTCTATCAAAACATGCAAAAATTTCTAAAGAAATGGAGATATAAAAGATTGCAGGTGGCACATTTAGCTTTGACATGGTTATCCATGATAAGCAAACCAAAATGCCAGGTAAGCTTTAGTTTGTTTCAATTTTCAATTTTCATTGTCTCTTGATACTTTGCTTCAACTTTCAAATTTGAATTTTTTTCTTATGTTTTTCTTATTTGCTGTAGATGCGTGGTGGAGAGGCTATGGTGGTAGAGTAACCAATCTCCAAAAGTTTGCCATTCGAGTGCTCATCCAAACATGTATCTCCTCCAAATGCGAGCGCAACTAGAGTGTATTTGAAAAAATACACAACAAAAAGCACAAGAGGTTAATAATTTTCCAATTATTTTTTTGAATTCATTGAATAATAAAAAAACATTATTTATTATTTTTATAATTATTAATTTATAATTTATGACCTTCATATAGGTTGGAGTCCCAACACCTTAATGACATGGTTTACGTCTATTACAATCTCTAATTGTGGGTGAAGCAACTTGAAAGGACACCTGACGTGGAGACCATCTCATTGGATGAGATTGACACCACTTTTGCATGGAGGGTTGAGGCCGAGAGGCCTATCATGGAATCGACCCTTGATTGGTTAGAGGAGTAGGTAGTCGAGGGGGTAGCAACTGCGGAGGAGGAGGAGGAGCAACAGGAGGAGGAGGTGACACCACCTACCATGGTCACCAGTAGAGGATGTGGTCTACCTCCTATGGCTCCTAGTTCTTCAGTTGAGTCCAATGCCAGCCCCATGGCCTTCTTCATATAGAGGGAAAGCTGTTAAATTTTTTCGCAAGAGGGATCGAGGAAATCATTTGTTAGTTGGTTCATTTCATTGTATATGACTCATGATATGAGATACATTATTTTATTTTTTGTTGATATTTTGAGGTTGAGTCGGGACTCAAGATTCAAGACATAATTCATTGTTATATGTGATATGACACTAGACATATTGATATTACACATCTTATATATTAGTTCTCTTTTCATATATATGTGTCAATGCATTTATTTTATGTTGTAGATGCTTTAGATATTAATTTAAAAAAAAAAAGTTGTTTTTTTATTTTATTTTGCTGATTTTATCCCGAATTTTATGATTTTTTCCTTTTTCGGATCCTCGCCAAGTTAATCTCGATCGTGATTATCTCAACATTGATGCTAACCTTATAGTTGCAACTAATGAAGGATTTAAATAATAACATGTTATTGCTTGTTAGAGAAGCACTTCCCCACTGTGCTTGTGTAGAAGTTAAAGGTCCTATTTTAATTAGACCATCCTTTCTTGGTGATTGAAATTTATATAAAGAATAATATTAGACTATTTACAAAGTATCACTGCAATTCATGAGCTGTCTTGGTGTTGCAATATGTTAGGATTATCACTAATCATGCAAATGTTGTAGGGGTTGAAGTTACCTAGCCAGTGGAGCTTAGATAGAGGATTGCTGTCAAAAACAGCATTTCCACATAATTCGCAGTTGTTTTACAAGTTCAAAGGTAAGATGTTATTTTAAAACCACCAACATTTGGGTATGCTAACTTTCTTGGCACAGACTTTTGTTCTTTTGCTGCGGTGATGGTATTCTTTTTGGATCCAATTTCAGGCAAATGTCATAGTAGAGGATGGCAGCTACAGATGATGTGCTCTAGACAAACAGAACAAGAGGACTCTAGGGTATCAGGCAAGAGAAAATAACTTTGTCCCCTGACTTAAATGTATTATATTGGTGACTAGATGGCATTTAGTTTCTGAGCTATGTTTCTATTTGCATTTTATCATATTTTACCAGATAACTACAGTAGCATAATCCATGGATCTTGGTTTTTAGCTATTCCATGTTGTGGCTGGAAGTCTCACTGACTTTTCAAGATCAAAATTTCACATTGCACTGGCTCCATAGCTACAGATGTTTTTAAGCATGTTAATTTGTATTCTAAGGGATTTATTCCTTTGAATGGACCAAATGTAACAATGTAATTCTGAATGATCTCAACAAATTCATAATAAATATTTTTCTGACAGGCTGCATAAACAACAAAATAAGAAATGCAAATTATTATCTCTATTCGTGGAAATTATGAATTTTATTAGATGTTGAGGCACATGTTTAGTGCTGCATGGTATTATTTTTTATCCCTTCTGTTCCTTTTCAAATGTTTGAATGTGTTTGGAGACTTCTATACGAACTTTTCGATCAAGATCAGAAGAGGATTAAGGAAGTTAGTCTCAAGGATATGTAAGAGTTAATATTTAATAGCTATGCCATTTTTGCTTGTCAGAACCCTATGGAAGACAACATGATAACGTGGGAAAACAGTCATGCAGTACATCAGATAATCATGAGGGTGCAAATGGTGATGTGCCAGACGAGGGCAACATGGGCCCAACAATAATCGAAAAAGCTGAGAAAATTGTTGAAGGTACTGTACACATAGTTTCATCTGTTGGTGAACTCAAGGGCACACCAACTTCTGAACAGTCTACACGAGAGCATGCAGCAGCTGTGAAAACAGTTGTCTTCTGGGTGAGTGCCCTTTTGAACAATTTTTTGACATTAGCTAATGCTTAGAAAAAATAATTTGTTAGTAGAAACAGTCTCAAATCTAATGGTTAGCCTCTTTTTAATATTTTTCCTCTTTGATAATTTGGTTTTTTGGTGCCCTTAAAACATATCCCTGGACATAATAAGTACAGGTTTGTGCTGCAGTAGCCTTTGGGATTTTTATTGGATTCAAAGATGGAACTGGCAAGGCTTCTGAGTTTTTTGCAGGGTAAGTGGAGGACACTGTTGTAATCCGTTTGAGTCTAATTTCAATTCTTTCAGATAAAATTCCAAGGAAAACATTAGCTTTTTGTATGCTAAAGGTCTGAAGCTTTGAATCTATAAATATATTCAGATTAATTAATTTGATCATATGAAGTTTACTCATTTGTCAGTTTACTGTCCCAGAGGTCTAGTTTGAGTACTGAATTCAATGAATCCTTAGCAGGTTTCTGTGGGTTCAATTCTTACCAGAAATTTAAATTGAAATTTTGTTAATTGCTATGAATCACCAAAATAGGTCAATATGACTTGTGCACTAACAGCTGTATAGTATAAAGGGAGTGCATAATGCATATACTAGCAAAAAATTGGAATGAAATTATATCAAGAACTGCTGCTTAGGCCTTGATGCTACATTGCATGACCTTCTCATTATGCCTGTTGATAGATCATCGTTGTGTTATGTCACAGTAGTCAAAACTGCCCTGCTCCTCTTCAGACCAGTTTTGGGAAGTTCCAGTTCGGTTTAGCTTGGAACTGTTTTTGGATTGGTTGTTACCCCCTCGTATTGCATGAGGGAAAATCTTATGATTTTCAGCACTAGGTATGATTTGCAGCATAATACCCAATGCAGTTCTTGATGGATTGGGGGTATACATCTTCAATTTTGGTTCAGAGATGGTGCTTTGTTTTACTGAGTTGGTTCTTTCTTCATGGTTGCATATCTTTGGTTGACGGTGCTTCGGGGGTTAGAAATTTATGGTTTCACTTAATGCTTGTGAAAATTCCACTGCAGTGTATTGGTCTATTTCCTTCTACTTGATTTAATTAATACAAGTTATTTTCAGAAATTAGATTCAAAACATATCGAAAATAAACACAACTACAGCCTACACATGCAGATCATTTGAATAAAGTACTCATGCAGCAAATGACACATGGATTTTTGGACGTAAGTCTCCGGAAAAACCCTAAAGCGGAAAACCCATTGTATATATGAGTGTTTAACTGCCACATCTGTACTGCAGCTCCCTCTCAAATTGCTGCATCATGCTGCCCATAGCATTGCCACTGCTAACTGCTGTACTGCAACTCAGTTGCTGAGAAGTAAGCAACTGAAAAGACTCTGCCCAACTGTTTGACAGACAAGTCAAGTTGCCCTCCAACACTGAAGCTTCCTAGATGCTGAATCACGTTGTCCTGTTGGAGACACTATCATACTGCAACACTGCACTGCGTGAGGCCAACTTCTCTGTGCTGCTGAAGTCCCATCAGCCTCTCTGTGCTACTGCCTCTGTATCACGCTGCTCACTCTTCAGCTCTTCAACTCCCTCTTGCTCTTCAATGTGGTCATCTGCAACCATCTCCCGACTCATTCCACTACCGTCTTAAGGCTCCCATAGCTCGTATGTGATCCAAGAGTAGGGCTGACTCAAGGATCTCGCCAGTCTGTCTATGGATACTCTATATATCCATGTCACCCCACCTCTTCTCTCGAGGTACATGAGCACTCAGGGCTGCATCATCATCAGAGCCATCATCATTTGTTGCTGCAGCCTTGGAATCATAAGCTCCTTTGTCCTTCTTCTTCTTCCCTTGCTTCTTTTCCCTTGATGCATCAACTGCAACTGGACCCCAAAAATATTGATAAAATATCAGTTGATGCATCAGTGGGGTGCCCATGATAAACAATAGCGGGATGAAGGAATTTTCAGTGGGAGTCGAGGAGTGATGGAGGGACAACTGCAGTAGGTAGCAATGCCTACTTCTGGAGCAGCGCAGAGCAGAGAAACAACAACCTAGTGCAGAGCAGCAACAACGCAGTGCACAATAGTGCAACGCAGTGTAGAGCAGCAACAATGTAGTGCAGAGAAGCAACAACGTAGTGCATCAGCGAGACATCGCAGTAGCTATCAACAGTCAGATCTTCAGCACCAAGGTGCATCCACTGAACACTTGTTCAGTTTTGGGTGGTTTTCAGTTGCTTCTCTTAGCAGCTGAGTTGCAGTGTAGATGCAGTGTTAGCAGTGGCAGTGCTAGTAGCATAACAGATGCAACACTTGAGAGGGAGTTGTAGTACAGATGCAGCAGTGGCAATGGTAGTGTCATGGGTAGCACTACAGTTGCAACAACAACGTAGTGGTTGGTGGACAGCTTGCCAGACATCAGCAGCGCAGAGGATGCTTCAGGGTTAGAGCAGTATGCAACATGCATGTTGTTAGAGCACTTTCCTCGCTAAGAGGGAATGTTGATTTTTGGTAGCATCGAAAGTGCTCTAAGTCTCAAATTTTGTGGAGAGGCTTAGGCACTGGTATTCCAAAGAACCCATAACTGTTTGTCAAAATTACACTCGGATCATGTTTTATTGTAAAAATTAATTATTTTAATTGGGACTTTAAGTCTAACTTAGGGAAATTAAATAATTAAAAGGTATTAATAAAACAGAGTGAGAATGATCTAGAAAATGAAGATCAATTCATGTTATAATCTTAGTCGTTGATTAGAGATCTAATCTCGGCTGTTGATATCTCAACGAGAAGACTATAAAGGAAGACTTGAGGGTCATTTGGAAAGACACACCAAGTGAATGAAGTGATCGAATTCTTTTGACAAAGCAGTGCTCGGACGAAGATCAGATCTAAGTGATTCCATTTGCAGTGAGGGGCAGAGATAACATCCGGAGAGAGATTTTCTAAGACGGAGAATCATCAGTAGAGAGAGGTAGAGAGTGATCCAACAACTCTCACGCAGAGGCTGCTGTAGAGCCACACAGGGCTACGCAGAGGCAGCGCAAAGGGCTAGAGAGAATCTGAGATTTTGCAGAAGAATCAGTTTCAGAAGTCGGGAGCTGGGGTGTGAGAACGAGAGGCTGAAGACAGTGATTCTGGGTTGCAAATCGATCTTCCAGCTGGATAACACAATGCCTAGAGAGGGTGACACAGGGACTGCGCAGTGGCAGCGCAGACCCTGCCAGGGGCACCTCATCCAGTGACCAGATCGACCGGGATTTTTTAGTGATTGTGTGAGGTATTCTCACAAATCCTTCTACCACTATTTCTCTTCCTGTAACTGAATAACCCTTGAGGTATTGAGCGATGTATTCACAAATTGCGATTGCTTAATAATACAAACCCTCAGATCTGCTACATCGGTTTTCATGCATTGTGTTTTCTGGGGACTTTCGTCCAAAATAAAGGTGTCGTGCATGTTCTTTCTTTGCTCAGTTTCCTTATTTCAGAATCATAAAGTATTAGGTGTAGGCTGCTTTAGTAATCTACTTTAATAATTCATGAAGAAATCTGAATTAATTTTGTAATATAATTTACAAAATAGGAGAAGTAGATTTAGTTGGTTGCAGTAGGATTCCTTAGATTGTTAGATCTAGGAATTTTCACAAAAATCTCAACCAAGATGACATAAAATACAGGGGAGAGAATTGGACCGAAGTCTTATTTGTTCCTAACATGGCAATAGAATAAAAATGAAATAACAACTAACAAACATAATGCAAATAGAAATGACACAACAAGATATGCAACTGAATTAAAGCATGCAAATAACATCACATCAGTAAATGAAATCACACAAGCAAAAATGAAAACTAACTAAGGTTTAGGAAAGCACACCCAATAACGTCAATTTATACCTTTATAGTAGAGCTTGAGGGCTTTCCCAATGATTGGCAATGGAAGCTTCTCACCATCCACATGACCAACGCATAAGGATTTTTCAATTGCAATCTCAACAATAATGTAAGGGCCTAACCATCAACTTTCAAACTTAACATGATTACCTGGTTTTTCACCCTTCTTGTTCCATAGGAGCACCAAGTCACTGATATGGAAGTATCGTTCATGAGCCTTTTGGTCGAATTTCTTCTCTGTAATTTATTGGCTTTTGACGAAGTGATAAAGTGCTTTTCTCTTGCTCTCATCCAACTTGATCATTTGTGAAATCTTTTCTTGCATAGAATCAGAATCAGAGGAAACATGTTGCAAAATGCAGTATATGGGAAGTTTTAGATGAATAGGCAAAGCTACCTGCATCCTATATATGAGCTCAAATAGGGTTTTTTTCAGT
The DNA here is from genome assembly GCA_034641835.2 of Pinus albicaulis. Taxonomy (NCBI): domain Eukaryota; kingdom Viridiplantae; phylum Streptophyta; class Pinopsida; order Pinales; family Pinaceae; genus Pinus; species Pinus albicaulis. The sequence continues at coordinate 897,884,178 of CM076581.1, forward strand.
TGAGTCTTTCTTAGTTATTCTATTTGTGCACAGGGCATACTTGATATGACTATCCCATTTCCTTTTATTCTCGCCAATCATCTTCTTAATGATATTCATCGGGTTTTTGTTACTTGATTCAGTGACACCATTCCCTTGGGGATAGTAGTTCGAATAGTGAGACAAGACAATGTTACAATCAAATCAAAACGTGGATATGGTCGTTGAACTAAATGCCTTCGCACTGCCTTTCGTAATCTTCAAAGGGACAATGAAACGAGTGACAATCTTATCTTCTAGATAGCTTTCCATGACCTCATTAGTTTCCTTCTTGGTGGGTATGTCCTCCACCCACTTAGTGAAATAGTTAGTAGTGGTTAGGATTCATTTGTGACCGTTACTTGAGTTCTCCTTGAATTCACTGATGAAGTCAATGCCCCATTGTTGTAATTGTGTCTCCACTATCATCGTTTGCAGAGGTAATGCCAACAACTTTTGTTTTGTCATGAAGAGTAGAAATGTTTTACACTCTTTGACTAATTTATGAACATTTGTAAAAATAGATGGCCAATATTAGCCACCCCTAAGGATCTTATACATGGTTGTCCTAGCTGCGTGATGGCCACCATATAGTCCTTGATGAAATTCCTTGATCAAGGTTTGCGCTTCCTCCATATTTACACACCTTATTATTGACCCATTGAGACTTCTCTATCCTAGACCTTGATCGATAAAACAATACATATAGGCCTTTAACCTAAACGATTTGCGTTTATGCTCAGGAATATGTCGAGGGTTGCTTAAGTGTTTGAGATAATCTCATATATCTTTATACTATTCGATATTCTATTATCAGGTGACTACACTAATCGTGGCACAATGTTGCAAAATGCGGTATATGGGAAGTTTTAGATGAATAGGCAAATCTACTTGCATCCTATATATGAGCTCAAATAGGGTTTTTCCAGTTGAGTCTTTATTAGTTATTCTATTTGTGCACAGGGCATACTTGATCTGACTATCCCATATCCTTTTATTCTTGCCAATCATCTTCTTAATGATATTCATTGGGTTTTTGTTACTTGATTCAGTGAGACCATTCCCTTGGGGATAGTAGTTCAAATAGTGAGACAAGACAATATCATAATCAAATCAAAACAAGGATATGGTCGCTGAAATAAATGCCTTTGCACTGCCTCTTGTAATCTTCAAAGGGACAATGAAATGAATGATAATCTTATCTTCTAGATAACTATCCATGACCTCATTAGTTGTCTTCTTGGTGGGTATGTCCTCCACCCACCTTTGTGAAATAGTTAGTAGCGGTTAGGATTAATTTGTGACCGTTACTTGAGTTGCAATTGTTCCTCCACTACCATCGTTAGCTGAGGTAATGCCAAAACTTTTGTTTTCTCATGAAGAGCAGAAATGGTTGACACTGTTTGACTAATTTATGAACGTTTGTAACAGTAGATGGCCAATATTAGCCACCCCTAAGAACCTTATGCATGGTTGTCCTAGCTATGTGATGGCCGCAATATAGTCCTTGATGACTCTCCTTGATCAAGGTTTGCGCTTCCTCCAGATTTACCCACCTTATTATTAACCCATTGAGACTTCAACATCCTAGACCTTGGGATCAAATCATCCCCTTGGTCTAAAACTTTACCTGCCCGAGTGAAACCTTTACCATTCTTAAGCAAACCCTGCCTTCCGAATCTGAAGCAGCTTCGGTCTTGCTCTGCCTCTGTGTGTCTTTACAAATGACCCCAAGCCTTTCCTTTATACTTTTCTTGTTGACAAATCAACGACCATGATCAGATCTTGAATCAATGGCTAAGATTAAAAGAAAGCTTGATCCGTGTGACTTAAGACAATTTCATCACATGTTTAATTAAATTCACTTTAATTATTTAAGTTTCCTAAGTTTTAACTTAGGAAATACACTTAAAATAATTAATAAATTTAATATCTCCTAAACCACATGAAATTTCCCAAATCCATTTTGGGTCTTGTAGATTAGGTAAACTCTAGTCCTTCCTCAAAAATTGGGACTTAGAGCATAAATGATGCTACCCAAAATACACAAAATCTCAACAAAATGAGCAATTGAAGGAGCGTAGCAAGGGAGGAGAGGCAATGATTAACTGGTAAGGCGCCGGTGACCGGACCGGTCCACCTAATAAACCGGGTTTCAAACCAGAACTAGTCAAACTGGGACTGGTTAAATCTCAATGAATCGGTTATAAAAAAACACATGAAATAATTATTTTTTAATGAAAAGAACTATTTTTAAGATTTAAAACCATGATTCCAAACCAATAGACATAAAATATGCAAAGTTTGCTCATATATATACCATGTAAAGGTGAATATATCAAAATGGCACCAAGTGCAATACATATGAGCAACAAAATATATAATCAATGAGGCTCTAAATGGCCTCTAGAGTTAAAAAACGAAGCCTGCAAACTATGGGGCCACTGGCCTACTAAAAGTCTACATATATGATATTAGTGATCAACATTATCACTTGAAACTTCTCATCATGATCAAAATCAGTTGGTTGAGTCTCGACTCCCAAAATTTGCAACTGCTTGAGTCACAAATTTCTTTACTGGTTCAGTGACTTGAGTCTCAAACTTTTGAAGGTATTCTGCCCCAATATGCCCTATTACTTCATTTGGGGCTCCACATGGCTTTACGACCTCCTATCCTAGCCAAGTGTTGCTTGAACCTGTTAATACCCCCTCCTTCAATAGATTTTTGGCAATATTTGCAGAGCATTTTACCATCAATCATATCAAAATGAGCCCATGCAGTGTCCTTGGCTTTTGGAGGCATGGTGTTTACTACTTAGCTCAAAATCTTTGCTGTTCCACTACTCCAACAAAAACTCAACACTCTCCAAGCTCCCAATCAAACTCACAAAAACTCCAAATGAGATGTGTGAGGCAATGAGGTGGGTGAGCTCCTTTTAAAGGCTTGGAGAGGGTGTTTTTGGAGGGAAACAACCCTTACTTTCCCTCCAAAACATCCAGGAAGCTTCCAAAAAGACTTTGTGTGGGTCCGCTGCGACCTTGGCAATGAACCAACCGGTTTATGACAAAACTGACTGGTTTGACCATAAACCGGTCGGTTCCATCATAAATCGATTGGTTTGGTCTGTTTTTTGTGTTTTTTTGGCTAAGTCGGCCCTTAAACCATTTTTTTTGTCCGGTTCAACCTGGTTGCCTAATTGTTAATTTTAGATAACCATGGTCTGTTCTATGCTTAATGTAGTTTTACGTCAATCTTTCTTATAGGCCCAATTCAATTTAGCAATCACATAAACATGAAAGTAAAATGCTGATAGAACATAATAATAGATCAATAGACGACTAGACAAATAATGTAGATCGGATTTTACAATTCTTCTTGTCTAGCAAAGATAGAGAGTGATGTGCGTTATGACAGTCAACAGGATGCATCAGCCAACAAAGTCTTTCTCAACATCAGATCAACCAACTCTCGAAGTGTCACACACACCCCTCAAAGACATCTCCAAAAGTCAATGCAAGTCAACAAAAGAATCCCTCATCAAGATTTCCGTCATCCATTTCTGGCATCATGTATTTAAGGCATCCATTTACGTCATTTGCGGCATCAGTTACGGCATCATCCAGATTTTCGGCATCCAGAGATTTCGACATCCATTACGACATCATCCATATTTCAGGCCCCATTGGGAAAATTCTAGCATCATCCATATTTCTGGCATCCATATTTACACGTGGGAGAGAGAGAAGCCTCTTCTAGGTTGTATGAACCAATCAGATCATGAAGAATGTGTGTGACGAGATGATGATGAAATGAACATCATCTCTCTCCAATTTATATCAGTCAGTGAGGGTGTGTGACACATCTATTAGGCGTGTGAGTCTACATTACAAATCTGGCTGACCTTGCACATGTGTGGAAAATAAAATCAAAATATATGTTCTGCTCATCCAAACAAGATGATCTTTAGATCAATCTTGCAGCTCTCCGAAAGAGGAATCTAACAAAAATATAATCATCATCATATGAGCAGCGCAACCTGGAGTTTGGATCTAAATGCCCAAAATTAACACTCCCTCTCAACTACGGAGAACTCCATCTGTCCACTTGTGCCATCTAGAGATCAGTACCATCGTGTACTATCATATATCATCATGCGTCATCCTGCCGTAACTTGCTTTGCTGGCTCTTCTTTGCAAATAAAAAAAATGTTGAGTCACAAAGACATCACGCTCTACTGACCCGAAGTCAGCTTAGAGGTTAAAACCTCTCTTGGACTCAAAAAGAGTCATATACTAACCCGAAGTTAGTTTATTGACCCGAAGTCAGTTTAGAGGGTAAAACCACAATAGACTCAAAAGAGTCACATACTAACCCAAAGTCTTTTACTAACCCGAAATCAGTTTAGAGGTAGGAACTTCATCAGATTTGATCCCAGATCAAGGTGTTGGACACGTGCCATCCTAAACATAGAGAGTACGACAATCTCCGATGTGTCCATCAGTCTTGCTATTGGTCTCTATCCACATTTCCCACCGCATTGGCCAAATGAGAGGTACTTCCCATGAGTCTGAAACTCCATGGGTAGGATGGATGCAGGGCATAGATAAAAGAGAAGGTGAACCAACTCAAACATCATAACGGTGGGGCAGAAGCACAACAAGGTTCGGCAAGCCTAGACTCGTGTGTGCTTATAGCTCCAAGAAGTCATCCCCAAGCCCCCCTGGAACTCCCAGAGCTCATAGTCCAACTCAAGTAGGACCCTCACAATAGGGTCTTTCCATGATTCCAAGCTTCTCACAGAAGGTTAGGAACTTGACCATCCCCAGGGGCTTCGTGAGAATATCTGCAACCTGCTCATCAGTTCCAATGTGATCGACCCTTACGACGCCTCGCTTTACCATGTCCTGGACAAAGTGGTACTTAATATCAATATTCTCGGATCGATCGTGGAACATGGCATTCTCAGAAAGACGAATCCCACTCTGGTTATCACAAAGGATAACGGTGGTATCTAGCACATGTACGAACAACTCACTGAAGAGCTTTCTCAACCAAACATCTTCACAACAGGCCATACTCGCTGCAGTGTATTCAGCCTCAGCGGTGCTCAAAGCCACCGACTTCTGCTTCCTGCTCATCCAAGATATCGAATCAGAACCCAAGATGAAGCAACATCCAGATGTGCTCTTGCGATCCACCACACTGCCAGCCCAATCGACATCAGTATATCCATGGAGTCTCAAACTCCCGACAGTGTATCTCAGCCCATGGTTGATTGTGCCCCGAAGATATCTCAATAGATTCTTGGCACCAATCTAGTGAATGTGAAGAGGCTCAACCATATGTTGACTCAAAGTGTTCACTGCAAAACATACCTTCGAACGGGAGTTCACTAAGAACATCAGGGCCCCTACGAGTTGTCGATACTCGGTGGGATTTCCCAGCTCGGGCCCAACATCGCTTCCACACAACTTCTTAAAGTTGAGTTCCATCGGTGTCGACACAGACTTACAATCCACCATACCAAATCTCTCCAATAGCTTCATGACATGTTTTCCTTGAGAAAGGAAAATCTCGCCTGGCCTTTGCCAAACCTCCAAACCTAGGAAATAGTGCATCAGTCCTAGGTCTTTCATATCAAACTCGGAAGCTAGCTCCCTCTTACATTAATAAATGAGGGGGTCAACACCTGTTAGGAAGCGATCGTCCACATAGAGAACTAGAATGAGAGGCCTTTCTCTATCAACCTTAAAACAAAGGTTTGGATCAGCATTACTTCGAGTGAAGCCCAACTTCATCAAGTAGCTATCTATCCTCTCATGCCAAGCCCTGGGGGCTTGCTTCAACCCATAGAGGGCTTTCTGAAACCTGCATACATAGGTGTCTCTATCTTGGACTTCGAACCCCAAAGGTTGCTCCACATACACCTCTTCTTTTATTGAACCATGCAGAAAAGTAGTCTTCACATCCATCTGATGGAGACTCCATCCTTGCGTTGCAACAAGGGAAATGATAGATCAGATGGTGGTATAGCGGGCCACAGGTGCAAATATGTCATCATAATCTATGCCTTCTTTTTGAGAGAAGCCTCGAGCAACAAATCTTGCCTTGTACTTTTCATCACTACCATTAGATCCATGCTTGATCTTATAGAGCTATTTCGAGGTGACAACAAATTTGTCCTCCAGTCTCAGGACCACTTCCCAGACTTCATTTTTGCTAATGGAATCATATTCGTTGTGCATAGCATCCTTCCAAACTTGATGCTTTATGGCTTCTTCAAATGATCCAGGCTTAGATTGTACAATTGTACTCATGGCTGCTAGATACCCTTGGTATCTGTTCGGCTGCTTGCTTTCACGGAATGCTGCCCTTGGGGCAATATGTCTCTCGGCATCTTCGAGAGTATTCCTAAGCCATGAGCGTCTTCTCTTATTTGAAGTTGGGGGATCAATATGATCCATAGGTCCTTCAACATCGGGCATCGATTCATCCTTCAGTTCTTTCTTGGAGCTAGAAAGATTTCTTACTTTCTTGAGGGTAGGCTCTTCATCGAAGGGTGACGTCGTGGCATATCTCCACTTCTCTTTGACCAGACACATAGATTCTATATGCCTTCGAAGTTTCACTGTAGCCCAGAAACATTCCCTTCTTTCCAGAAGCATCAAACTTGCTTCTCTTTTCTTTCGGCACATGAAAGTAAACAGGACAACCAAAAACTTTAAAATGAGAAACATCGGGTTTCTTATCAGAGAAGACTTCTTCGGGAGTCTTGGAGTCCAGAGTGGAATGGGGGCATCTATTTTGAATGTACACAGTCGTGTTCGCAGCTTCTCCCCATAGAAACTTCAGAGGACCTTGGTCACATAGCATGGCGCGGGCAGCTTCCAAAATGGTCATGTTCTTTCTTTCAGCAACACCATTTTTCTCAGGAGTTTACACAGTTGTGGTCTCCCTCTTAATGCCAGCTTCACTGCAAAAGTCATTGAATTCATTTGACTCATACTCGAACCGATTTTTGGTCCTCAAAACTTTGATTCTCTTCTCGGTTTGATTTTCCACTAAGGCTTTGAAGGTACGAAACCATTTGAATGCTTCATCCTTCTTTTTAAAGAAATATATCCAGGTCTTGCGGGAGAAGTCATCTGTAAAGTCATGTAATAGGAACATCCTCCCAAGGATGTCACGAGCAGCATACCAGATAAATCAGAATGTATCAATTGCAAAATATCAGTTGTCTTTGTGGCAGTTGAGGGGAATGGTCCCCTTGTATGCTTCCCTTTGGCACAACCCTGACATATACCTTCATGATCATCTTTAAATTCGAGCATCCTTGTCACCACCTTCCTTGCTTCGGGAAGGGCTTAGTAATGAAGGTGTGCAAACCTCCGATGCCATAACTCTATTTGAAGATTTGTATCACATGACATAGCCTCCAATGGGCTTCCTCCAACCTTAGTCATTGGGTTCGGCGAACTTAATGCTTGAAGTTCGAAATTTGCCGAATTTGAATTGAATTCGAACATATTTGAATTTGTTCGCTGAACTTCAAGACGAACATGAAGGCGAACACGAATTTCAAGTCGAATATCAACGAATTTTTTTGAAATTCGGGTAAAAATCGATTTTGTTCGTTTAGCTGTTAGGTTTTGCTGTTTTAGATTTTGTTAAGTTTAGTTGTTTTCGATTTTGTTAATTTTAGCTGTTAGGCTTGTTTTAGGAAGCAGACAGAGTGAGAAGGGATTTGCCTTTTTGTTTGATTTATTATGCTTTTCTTACTGTTATGGTGGTTTATTTTCTGCAGAAAGGGATGCTAAATTTATGACCTTTTTCATGCACGTTTTTGGATTAACTTCATTTAATGACGACATTCCAAATGGGTGAGATCACATGCATAATCAGATGAAGAAAAGTGATTCTCAACTTTGCTTCAGATTTCAAATTTGGATTTGAGTTGCAAGCACAAATCTAGTAGTAGGGGGAATAAATGATCAGTGCCATTCAAAGATCTTCATTCTTCTCTAGCATCTTAAAGTTTATATATTTTGTTAGTTTAGTTGAATTTGAATGTCTATGATGAATTTCTCACCTTGTTTACCATGTATGGAAGATTGAAGTTGGTTCTTAATTGGCAATTTGGCACTCGCTTTCATGGTTTATATGTGGAAATGATGTAAATGTTTGAGCAACGTGTTTGCAATGTGCATTATGCACTTTGAAAATTGACATGCTTATTTATTTATGTGCATCATATTTATCTTTCAACATGCTTAAAATTTATATATATATATATGTATATATATATATGTATATATATATTTTTTTTTCAAATTTCTATATGTCGAATTTTATGCCGAACTTTATCAACAAAATTTTAGGTGCTGAACTTTATTCGAATTTCAACGTCGTCGAACTCTAACACGAACATGAACCTGGTGACTTAGCCTCCAACCTGGTAGAGTGCATCAACTATAAAACCAATAGTAAGAGCTTCTTTGAAGTTCTTCTTCCAAATGTGTACCTTTTCATCAATGAATGACACTTTTAACCCTTTGTCTTCCATTGCCGAAATAGACACAAGGTACTTCTTCAAATCAGGTACATACAACACATCTTGTAAATAGAGGACTTGACCTTGAGATAAATGAAGGGTCACAACCCCTGTCGCTTTCACGGGATAGGTGGCATTATCTCCAAGGATAATTTCTAGATTAGCATCCTTCTCAATCAAGTCAGAGAGGGCTTCTTTATAACCAGTGAGGTGCCTTAAAGCACCACTAACAATCAACCAGACATCCAGGGTGTCGGGAGGAGATGCAGCAGAGAGGGCAGATACAAGAATATATTCATTTTTCTTATTATCAACAACATTAGACTCGTTGTACCTGGAATTTCTTGACCTCTTGAAAGGTTTCCCATTTCCACTATGATCAGAGGGAGCTTTCCTTTTTCCTTTGAACCTGTTGTTCCTTCGATTGCGTTCCCACAGAGTTGTTGTTGTCATCATCCTGGAAGGAGTCTAACTTCTGTTGGGGCACTCTCTTGCATAGTGACCAAACTTGTTCTGAGTGTAACATCTTCCCTTCTTTCCTTTGGGTGGATTCTACCATGGTTTTGATTTCTCGGACCACCATGGTTCTTCTTCAACATTCCAACCTTTCGGTAACGTCACCTCTATTTTTTTAGAGGGATGATCTCTTTCCATTATTCTTGTCTCCTCTTGAGTGCATCTAGTCGGTAATTCATCAAAATCGGGAATCATATTATTATTAAGAATCGTAGTATTAAACACATACACACCTACCGGTCTGGGAAGTCCTCCAAGAGAAATTAGGACGAGCTCTTGATTAACTACTTCTTCTCCTATGGTAAAGTCATTCACGATTCCAGAGCCTCATAAAATATGATGGAGACTCATGAATTTTCCCCCTACCCATAGTCCATGACATCTTGATCTTCTAATGCCAAAATCCAAGGACATCTTCCATGCATGATAATCAATCTTGTTAGTCAACTTATCATCAGTTGAAACCACTTGTAGGTTGAGGAGGCCATTGGTCCTTGACAAGACTTCTACTTCGGTGATTTCTTTTCACACTATCTTGGGCTTTGTCTTCACCTCAGCGTTTATACCATGTTAATTTTAGATAACCATGGTATTTTCTATGCTTAATGCAGTTTTACGTCAATCTTTCTTATAGGCCCAATTCAATTTAGCAATCACATAAACATGAAAGTAAAATGCTGATAGAACATAATAATAGATCAACATAAGACTAGCCAAATAATGTAGATCATATTTTACAATTATTCTTGTCCAGCAAAGATAGAGAGTGATGTGCGTTACAGTAGTCAACATGATGCATCAGCCAGCAAAGTCTTTCTCAACATCAGATCAACCAACCTTCCAAGTGTCACACACACATCTCCAAAAGTGAACGCAAGTCAACAAAAGAATCCCTCATCCAGATTTCCGGATCCATTTCTAGCATCATCCAGATTTCCGGCATCCATTTCCAGCATCATTTCCAATATCCATATTTCCGGCATCATTTCCGACATCCAGATTTCCGACATCCATTTCCGGCATCCATATTTCCGACATCCAGATTTACACGTGGGAGAGAGAGAAGCCTCTTCTAGGCCGTACGAACCAATTAGATCATGAGGAATGTGTGTGATGAGATGATGATGAAATGGACATCATCTCTCTCCAATTTATATCAGTCAGTGGGGGTGTGTGACACATCTATTAGGCGTGTGAGCCTACATTACAAATCTAGCCAACCTTGCACACGTGTGGAAAATAAAATCAAAATATATGTTTTGCTCATCCAAACAAGATGATCTTTAGATCAATCTTGTACCTCTTCGAAAGAGGAATCTAAGAAAAATATAATCATCATCATATGAGCAGTGCAACCTGGAGTTTGGACCTAGTTGTCCAAAATTAACACTAATAAATTGGCTGGTTTGACCGGTTTCCGTTTCATGCCGGCTGATTCTTAAAACTATGGTCAGATAATGCTGCGAGGAAAGCCACGTAGAGGTAAGCTTGGTAAGTCAAGCAAGTGAGTTAGGGATTGCAAATTAGTTTAGGTTTTAATATTTTTTATGTATTTTTCTTTTATGTTTAAATTCTATTTTTTTTGTTTTATATATATATATATATTATTTAATTTTTTAAATTTCAAGGGTTATTTGACAAAATTGAGGGGGGCGTGTCCCCCCTAAAAAGGGGTGCTTTTGGGCTTGGTGCTCTTGATTAAATGCTCGTTCCAGACCCTCATACATGATAGAATCCAATGGAAACATGGAAATCCCCTTAATCCTGAAATTGGTAAGTTTGATGGATTTGTAGTGGGATCTAAAATTCTACTTTCTCCATATGAAATCCAATCAGGTCAAAACCACTCCCAAACATCTTAAGTCAATTAATGGTAGTGTTACAAATCTAAGTAAAAGCAATTCTCCTGTATAACATTACCATTAATTAGATAGCATTGGTAGGGCCCTAAGATTGAATATTAAACTTCCCCACACATAAATTATTGTTTTCAAGTTAAGGGGAGATGCCTAGCCCTTTATGAGGGGGGACACCCATAAACACCCTTTTTGGTGAAACACGTCCCCCACACTAGGGAAACGTTTCCCCCTATATCTCCCCACATCTATCGAAAAGGGGGATGTGGGGAAACGTTTCCCTGGGTGTCCCCTCGTCCCAGGTGCATGCACCCCACCCTAAGGGATGCGTCACGTGCAACGCTGTCATTGATGGATACTACAACATCTCCCCCATAGTGGGTTGTAGAGTGCCTTTCGACGCAATCAACAAAGGTAACTTCACTACAATGAACCTAGTGAAGATCTGGTTTTATGATGGCATTCAACCGTTAATTTCAGATTGATCAAAACAAAAAATGAGCATATAAAACTTTGTGAAATTGAAGGTTTCTTAGGTTCTTTTGGTATATGGATTCTACTCTAAATTATTGTTGCAAATGCCAGATTAATTACACAACAAATAAGACTAGCAAATGATGATAAGACAATGGTTTTATAGTCCTGACACTTAAGGACGAATCTGAGTTTATGAATGAATTAATAATATATTTCATATTTTGCCACCTACATGAGATCGAGATGAAGGAGCATTTCATTTTCTAATGCCCTATCTATTGTGAGATCTAAGGTTGATACCACTCTCATTTTAGATAGTTCTAGAATAGGGCTGCGGGGGAGCGCCCCACCACCGAATTTGCTTACAAAGCGCGCTCCGCTCGGAAGCGCTGTTGAGATTTTGAGATGTTGGGGTAGCATCGGATGTGCTTTAGCTCCCAAACTTTGTGGAGGGACTAGAGTACATAAGATCTCCAAAACCCAGAAAGCGATTTAAGAAATTTCATCCTGTTTAAGAGATATTTAATTAATTAATCTTTTTAATTAAGCACCCTAAGTCTAACTTAGGAAAATTAAAAGATTAAAGTTAATTAAATTAAACATGTGATGAATATGACTTAAGTCACACGGATCAAGCATCTTCTAATCTTAGTTGCCGATTCAAGATTAGATCACGACTGTTGATGTTTCAACGAGAAAAGAATAAGAAGATGGCTTAGGGTCAGTTGGAGGACACACACAGTGGCAGAGCATTGAGACTAAGCTGCAATTCTAGGGCGTGGTTTGCTAAGAATTTCAGAAGTGTTTCAGCTGCAGCGAGGGGTAGTATTGGCGAGAGGGATGGTTTGATCCCAGGCCAAGAGTGCGATAAGAAACGAAACATCGAGCGAAAGCGCGCAGAGGAGTAATGCTACGCGCGATTATACGAAACGACACGACGAGAGCGACTCAAAGGCTTTAGAGCATACGGGGGTGCCATGGCTTGAAAGAAACATAAATGACAAAGAAACCATAGTGTGTGAGCTAACGACGACGTAACTTGATTTGTGGTGACGCATACCCTTCTGACGTGAAGGGGGCGATGTAGGCTAAACGAGAGAGCGCGTAGAAAACTTGGAGTAAACGGCCAGGAGTTTACGAAGGCGAAAAATTTGAGTTACGCAAATCTAGTTTTGAGGGTGTGAATCAGTTAGTTTTCCTGTCTCCATAACAAAGTTATAGCTGCAGTTTTATTTCTCTGTCAGCTTATCTAGTTGGTGCCCAGTTTTGTTGTACTTAGAATCTACTTAATAATAAAACCCTCCAGCAGCGAGAAGACTGGTTTTCCCGCATTAGGTTTTTCCGAGGATAGTTGTCTAGAAAATCCTCGTGTCACTTTGTCATTGTGCATGTATTCAGTTTAGATCTGTATGTGTAGGCTGTTGATGTATTTACTTCGATGTTAATGCTGAATATTTCACATTAATAACTTAATGTAAGTAGGAGAAGTAAATTTGAAAATTAATAGTAGGGTTTCAATTTAGATATTCATAAATTTTCACATGGTATCAGAGCGATTGCAGATCTAGCTTGGATCTCTAGTAAGAAGGCTGGAGAATCTTTGTTGCAGAAAGCAACAGAGAAAGCAACAACAACAGCAGAAAACCGGACCAGAGAGGGCAGCGCAACAACAAAAGGAGGCAGAGCCAAGCAAAGGCCAAAGTGACACAGTCTCCATGCAGATCCACGCACTTACTGCACAGAGGCAGCACAAAAGCTGCGCTGACACTGTCTGCTCTTGCAAAGGCTAGCCAGGGTGATGCAATCGAGAAGCTGATTGCTGTTCAAAGTGCTGGAAGCTGAGCTGCAGAACTTCAGCAGTTGCTAGTTGGGTTAAAATTTTAAAATTTTTGTCGGTGCATAATTTAGCCTAAGCTAAGTTGACGAAGAGCGGGAGGAGAACAACTTCTCAGAAGATTTTCAGCCAAAGAAGTTTGAAGATCGATCAGAGGATCAAAGAGAGCTGATTTGTTTTGTTTGACAGACTTCCAAGGGAGGGAGTCGGTTGTTAGAGGGGAGCAGAGGGTTCCTGTCTCGCCAACGACCCTAGATCCGAGTCTCTAGCATAGAGAAGAGGATTCGTTTCGACACATTTTCTGAGCAGATGGCACCTCATGGACTACGTGATCAGGATAGGTTGGCTGGCTTGTCCAACTTTGCAATCTGGAAGCTAGAATCCTAGTAGTCATGGAGGCATACGACTTGAGGAAGCATGCAAAGAAAGTCCCGGCCACACCAACCGATGCTCTACTCATAGCGAAGCATAATGAAGCAGTGACACATGCCAAGCGCTTCATAATGGACGGGGTCAAAGATCACGTGGTTCCACACATAACCGAGAAGGCAAAGGCTCATGAGATGTGGGTAGCATTAGCCACACTATATGAAGGAAGATCCATCCAAAGGAAGATGCTTTTGGAGAACTCGCTGAGGTTATTCATGATGGCCAAGGGAGAGGAGATCGATCCTTTTCTGTCCAGACTACAATCAATCCGAGATCAGCTGACTGGCATGGGAGTCAAGGTAGATGACGATGTCATGGTGAGGACTTCTCTCAATGCTGTCACAAAAGACTGGGAAATTTTTGTCCAAAGTCGCTTGGGCAGAGCGGACCTTCCCAACTGGGACAACATGTGGGCTATCCTCTGAGAAGAGGAAATCCACCGGATGACGAAAAGACAGTACAACACTGGTTTGAGCAAAGTGAAGAAGGAAGAAGAGGAAGATGAAGCCTTGGTATCAAAGAGGCAGCAAGGGGGAATGAAGCGTGATATGTGGAAGATCAAGTGTTCCAGTGCGGCGAACTAGGACATTCCGCCAGCAATTGCCCTCAGAAGAAAAAGGACAAGGAGGCTTCTAGCGCCAAGGATCTTGTGGTGGACGATGGCTCTGAAGATTACGTAGCCATGAGCGCTCATGAACCACGAATGTGGGGCGACATGGATCTGTAGAGCAACTACAGAGTGAGGGCAGGATCCTTGAGTAGCCCAACTCTTGGATCACATACGAGCTACGGGAGCCTTAAGATGGTAGCGGGACAAGTGGAGCAGTGGGTGCAGAGAATCACGAATGGAGCAGAGGCAGAGTTGGATGTTGAGAGGGAGCAGCACAGTGCAGATGCAACAACAGCACAGAGGGGTTGATGTGACTTCAGTAGTGCAGAGCAGGCTTGCTTACGCAGTGTAGAGCTGCAACAACGCAGAGGCTTCAGGAGGACAACACAGCGCAACAACAGTGTAGGGGACTTCAGTGCAGAAGCAGCGAAGAGGAGGTCTGCTTACACAATGCAGAGCCGCAGCAGTCTCCAGATGACGACACAGAGCAATAGCCTATGGAGCTTCAGTGATGAGATGCAACCCAATTGACTTGTCTGTGAAAGATTGGGCAGGAGAACTTCAGTTGCTTATGCTCAACAACTGAGTTGCAGTGTAGAAGTTGGTAGCACGATGCAGCAGATTGAGAGGGAGCTGCAGTACAGATGTGGTAGTGGCGGTGGCAGCGTCATGGACAACAGTACGAGAGAGCAGCAGCAACGCAATGATGAAGGGCAACAGGCCAAGCATCAACGCAGAGACGCACACCAGAGATTAGTGCAAAACTTCGGGGTGAAGTATTGTTGCTAGAGCACATTCCTCGCTAAGAGTGAGTGTTGAGATTTTGAGGTGTTGGGGTAGCATCAGATGTGCTCTAGCTCCCAAAATTTTGTGGAGGGACTAGAGTACATAGGATCTCCAAGACCCAGAAAGCGATTTAAGAAATTCCATATTGTTTAAGAGATATTTAATTAATTAATCTTTTTAATTAAGGACCCTAAGTCTAACTTAGGAAAATTAAAATATTAAAGTTAATTAAATTAAACATATGAGGAAAATGACTCAAGTCACACGGATCAAGCATCTTCTAATCTTAGCCGTAGATTCAAGATTAGATCACGACCGTTGATGTTTCAGCGAGAAAAGTATAAGAAGATGGCTTGGGGTTAGTTGGAGGACACACACAGTGGCAGAGCACTGAGACTTAGCTGAAATTCTAGGGCGTGGTTTGGTAAGAATTTCAGAAGTGTTTCAGCTGCAGCGAGGGGTAGTATTGGCGAGAGGGATGGTTTGATCCTAGACCAAGAGTGCAACAAGAGGCAGAGAAGCAACAGACTGAGCATCACAGAGAGGGCAACAACTACACAGCAGCTACGCAGAGAAGCCACAACCCAACAGGGGCAGCATAGAGGCTTCAGAGGCTACGCAGGGCTGATGGAGGCCTAGAAAGGGCAGCGTAGAGGCAACAGGAGGCCAGCAGGGTTGACGCAGGCCCTTCCTGAGCAGTGCAAGGGCTGACGCAGGCTAACGCAGAGCTAACGCAGAGGGCTTTAGAGTAGCACTGGGGTTTCTGAATCTGAAAAGGGTTGAGTTCTGTAAATCCCATTTGAGGGTGTGAATCAATCAGCTTTTCTGTCTCCAGAACAGAGGTATAGATGCAGTTTTATTTCTCTGTCGGGTTAACTAGTTGGTGCTCAAATTTGTTGTACTTAGATTCTACTTAATAATATAACCCTCCAATAGCCAGAAGACCAATTTTCCCGCATTGGGTTTTTCCAGGGATAGTTGTCCAAAAAATCCTTGTGTCACTTTGTCATTGTGCATTTATTCAGTTTAGATCTGTATGTGTAGGCTGCTGATGTATTTACTTCGATGTTAATGCTGAATATTTCACATTAATAACTTAATGTAAGTAGGAGAAGTAAATCTAAAAATTAACAGTAGGGTTTCTGTTTGAGATATTTAAAAATATTCACAAGCGCTAGGGAGTGACCCCTGGAGCGCGCTCCCTATTCGCTCCTGAATGGGAGCGAACTTAGGGAGCACGTTCCCAATAAAAAAATTTCACTCCCTGGTTTCTAGGGAGCAATATAGGGAGTAATTGCTCCTGTATCGCTCCCCATCGCTTCAAGAACGAATTTTAAACATGAGGAGCGATATGGGAGCGATCACTCCCTTGAAAAAAATTGCTCCTGCCCTTGAAAATCCACGTGCAGCCAAGGGAGAGAGGGGCAACTTTTTCGAGGGAAATGGGAGGGGTAAAAATATAAAATGCCTCCTCACCTTCCTCATTATCACGATTTCATTTGTGAGAAATAAATATTGAGAGCATTTGAGAAGGTTTGAGCTTGAGGAGGTTGTGGGAGAAAGCTTGGGAGATTGAAGGGAGATTGTTGTGGAGCCGAAGAGATAGGGTCTAATTTCATTTTTTTTTTTTCCATGTAACATTTGTATAAAAATATGTTGAATGTTCAATGAATCTAGAATATAGTTGTTCTTCTTCTCTTCTCTTCTCTTTTCCATTCCTCCCTCATTTTATTGCAAGCAATAATCTCAACCTTCAACAAACATGATGGGTATATGGCTTAGCCTTATCTTCTTGGTTCCATTTTTTGCTATGATGATGGTGCTGGGAAGTTGAAGAAGAATAAATGATGAAGGTGATGAAGAAGTTGGTAGTGGCGGAGGATGCCCTAGAGAAGAGGAGAAGGAGTACCAATATGAAGAGGAGGAGGAGGATAATTGTAGTGAAGATGATGGAAAGAAAACTAGGGTAGTCCAAACACCCTTGTGGAAATATGTCACAAGGCTTGGAGGAGAGAAAGGGGGCGGAACGCCTAAATTTGTATGCCCCCATTGCAATGTTACTTACACAGGTTCGTATACCTGTGCTAGAAAGCATCTATGTGGGAAAATGGCATAGGATGGGAATAAACAAATAGGAATCAAAAGCTGTGCAAATGTGTTAACCCAACAAAGAACCCAATATATAAGGCAAGAGGAGGAAGCACAATACCAATAAAAAAGATAAAAGGGTGAACATGAGACCACTAGCACACACAGAGCAACTGCAAGAACTACATCAACATCCACCCATGGTAGTGGATTTGCAGCCACATGCACAAACATCCCTTTAAGGCGTAAAACAATATGAAAACTCCTTGACCAAGGTTGCAGGGATGAAGTGGATGCAAAATTTTCCAGTTTCTCTAAGCATGTGGCATACCATTCAATGTTCTTTGCTCACCTTATTGCCATGAAATGGTTGTCGCCATCAATGATGCTCGTAAAGGATACAAGAGCCCTGGGTATGACAAAGGTAGAACCGTGGGACTTGAACGCGAAAAAGCCAAAATAAAAAATGCATTGGGTAAATTCAGAAATTCTTGGAATGAATATGGGGTATCCATTGAATCTGACGTTTAGACAACATGTAAAAGGAAAGCCATTGATAAGTGTTCTTGGTTAATCTGCTATTGGTGCTATCTTCCTTTCATCTCATGACTACTCAAGATAAGTTTAAGACTAACATCAACATTGTGGAACCATTAATTCAAACAATTGAAAGTATTAGGCCTTACAATGTCATCCAAGTCATCATTGATAATGCACCTAATTGTAAGGCATCAGGAAGCGATTATTGAAAAAGGATAGATACCCCAACATATTTTGATGCGGGTGTTTGGTTCATGATGAACCTTTTAATGCATGATATTATTAAGATAAAGGAATTTCAATACAAATGGATTGCTTCATTATACAAAAGAACAGAAAAATGATAAAATTCATTACCAATCATGGCAATACCCATGGCCTGAGTGTTAAAGGTGGCAACTAGGGCCAAATTCCACCTTGGGACAACTCATATCTTGCATATGACATTTTATTGGATTCCTCTTTCGAGAGGTCTAAGGTTGATCTAAAGATCAGCTCATTGGACAAACAAAAGTATGATTTTGAATTTATTTTCATGTGCAATATGTCAAGGTTGACCTCGATCAAATGTAGGCTCATGAAGCAAAATATATGTGTCTCTTGTGAAAATTTAGGAATATGAAATCTCTTCTTTTGGTGTCTTGATTTACTTTTCCTACTTGAATTAAATTACAAGTTAATTTTCAAAATATTGAGTAAAATCGACCAAAGTAAACACAAGCGTAGCCTACTGCATTTCACGGATCATTTACTGAACATTACGCCCACATGAAAAAGTGACACACAGATTTTTCAGACAAATGTCCCCGGAAAAACCCAATGCGGGAAAACCTGTGCAACTAGCTCTAGAGGGTTTTATTATTATGCAGAATCTGAATACAACAATTTCTGGGCACCAGACATGGTTGGCCCTACAGAGAAAATCACCGCAGTAATACCTCTTTCACTCGGAGACAGAAAATATGGCTGATTCACACCCTTAAACGGGATTTACAGAACTCGAGCCTTTTCTGGCCCACCGGAAACCCCAGCACTGCCCCTCAGCCCTCTTCGTCAGCCTTTCTGGCTTGCGTCAGCCTCTGCATTGCTCTGGAAGGGACTACATCACCCTCTCTGGGCTTAAGCTGCCCCTGCGTTGCCCTGATTGGGTTTGCGTCAGCCCTGAAGGGCTCCTGCTGCCTCTACGCTGCCCTCTGCATGGCTTTGGCTAATCTGCATAGCTCTGGCTGGCCTCTGCGCTGTTGGGTATGCTGCCTCTCTGCCGCTGTTGTATTCTTGGCCTCGGATCGGAATCCCTCGCCAATACTGCCCCTCACTGCACTGCAAACTCACTCTGAAATTCTTAGCAAACCACGCCTTAGAATTTCGACTTAGCTGCAGTGCTCTGCCAATTTGTGTGTTATCCAACTGACCCCAAGCCCTTCTCTTATACTTTTCTCGTTGGCAAACCAACGATCGTGATCTAATCTCTAATCAACGGCTAAGATTAGAAGCTGCTTGATCCACGTCACTTAGAACATTCTCACCACATGTTTAATTTAATTCACTTTAATCTTTTAATTTTCCCAAGTTAGACTTAGGGTCCTTAATTAAAAAGATTAATTATTTGAATAACTATCAAACCAAATGGAATTTCTCCAAACGCTTTCTAGGTCTTGGAGATCTCATGTACTCCAGCTCCTCCACAAAATTTCAGAGCTAGAGCACATCTGATGCTACCCCAAAATCTCAACAGTCTCTTCACCCACAACGAAGTGTATAAATAGGAGTGACCTCTCTCCTCATTTGGACATCATTCACTCACACAGTCCTCTCTCTCTCCACTTCAGACTGCTTTGTACAACTTGGGTTTCTCTCTCTCTCTCTCTCACACACGTGTGGCAAAGGAGGCCAAAAATTTCAGAGACAAATTGTAGGCCAAAATTCCAGATTGCAAACCAGCGTTGACTAGGTCTTGTTTGACCGATTTTTGACTGCGTTTTTCTGGGCAAAATTTCGATTTTTGCAGGCCATACTTGCTGGCACAGAAATTGAGGCATTTGCTGAAGTTTGACCAGCGTTGATTGCATGATTGACTGAAGTTTGATTGAGTTTGACTAGCATTTCAGGGACTGTTTTGGGTAGACTTTGACCCTTCTTGGAGGCCGAGTTGATTGCCTTTGAACGAGCTGCTAAAAAGATGATTTGTTGCTGATTTGACCAATGTTGACTTTCTAGTTAGGGCTAAAAGTTGGTTGCTATTTTGACAGGGCTGATTTGACTGTGTTTTGGGCAAACGAATTTGATTTATGTACTCCCTCTCTCTGCTAAACTATTGAATAATAATAAGAAGAATTCATCAAAGGGTTTTCCCCACATTGGGGTTTTTCCATGGCGTCCACCAAATATTGTGTCATCCTGTCTTCAACATTTTGTTTTATGTTCTATTTGCATTTACTGTCAATGTGATTGCTACTGGAAATAATTGGAAATTGTCATTGGGCTGCTAAAGGAACATTGAAGTAAATTGTGCTAAACATAGAACATACCATTGTTAACTAAAATTAACATGGTATCAGAGCACAAGTGAAGACAAAGCCCAAGCAAGAGAGAGAAAAGCAATCACAAAGATCTGCTGGACAAGGACAAAAACTCAATGGCGTCCTTATTTTACTTCAAATCTGAGGATAAGCTCAATGATAAGTCTGATTATCATGCATGGAAGATGTCTTTAGAATTGACTTTGGAAGAAAATGATGTCATGGACTATGTGTAGGGAAAGGTTGTGGAGCGTCCTTCAAATTCACCAGTCGCTACTATGACAAAGTACAAGAAAGGAGAGGTCAAAGCTAAGAAGATCACCAGAGACTCCATTCAAAAACATTTGGTTGCTCACATTTTTTATTTGGGCACATCTAAGGAGATGTATGGCAAGTTGGTTGGAATGTTCAAAGCCAACAATGCAAATGGAATTCCCTTTCTCAAGTACAAGCTGAAGGACATCAAGATGGATAAAGGGGAATCCATCCAATCCTACTTCATGAGGATTACCGAAAGAAAAAGTGATCTTCTATCTATTGGAGAAGTTGTTGCTGATAGGGAGCTCACTCTTATTGCTCTTTGTGGTCCCCCGAGCATGGGATGTGTTTACCACCACTATCATCAACAATTAAAGATTCCAAGTTTCGATGAATTTTTGAGTAGATGCACTCAAGAAGAGACAAGGATAATGTAGAGAGACAAGCCTTGAGATGGAAATGAGCTCAACATATTCTCCACTAATGATAAGAGAGGAAGAACAATGCTAGTCCAAGAGACAAGGTCAAAGGAAGACAATAACCCGATTCAAAGAAGGAAGAAAGTGAAGATGTGTAAT
Source organism: Pinus albicaulis (assembly GCA_034641835.2). Taxonomy (NCBI): domain Eukaryota; kingdom Viridiplantae; phylum Streptophyta; class Pinopsida; order Pinales; family Pinaceae; genus Pinus; species Pinus albicaulis. The sequence goes on from CM076581.1 coordinate 897,905,241, forward strand.
ATTCCTAATTTGCGACAGCAAATTGGAATATTCTATTTTGTTTATTTTGCCTTCTATAGTTTATAAATAAATAAAAAGTGAGTAAAGAGGGTCTAAACTCACTTAAATGAAATAAGACATCCACCTAGTAGCACAACGTTGTGACTTAAGTGGGAGTCAAGGGGGGACCCAACACCACGTGGAGGAGGGGCCTATGTACACTCTAGAAGTTTCTCCAAGCTTCTGTGGAGATAAGGATGAAGATGTGGATAAGGATGAGGATGTGGAGGAGAGAGAGAGGCTACATTGGGTTTTGGAGGGAAACCAACACTATAAAAGATGAAGGAGCCTCTTCATTTCATTCATGTTTGGATTCTTGGATTATTGATTATTGAGTGAGACATTTGTCTTTCTTTGGCACGCTGGCTGTTTAGCCCGTCTGCTGCACTGTTTAGTGCACCGAGTGTCTCCGTGCGGAGATCTCACCCTTAGCCTCGGGGGACTTCGAGTGCCTGCTCAGGCAAGGTTATTTTCTTAGCATCATCCTCCAGGACAGCGTTACTGCTGCAGCGGCGTAATACTGTGTTGTAGGGTGTTGCCGTGGTGACTTTACGACACCACCTCCTTCTCTTGTTTTTCAGAGGGAGAGCTTCTCTCTCCTTTGGAGGATCAGATTGGGAGATATTGGAGCTTATTATCAGATCTTGGCATCAGGCCTATATGTTCTTCATGGTATACTGCGCAGTTCTTTCCCCAGATCTGCGCTATTGCTGAGGGAGCAACGTTCCAAGGGTTTTGGCATCATTTTGGAGTTAGATCTCTGATTGAGGGTGATCCTTGGATTGGCCAACCAATCCAAGTATATTTCTGATCTGATACTGAAGTTTGCTTCAGAAATTCTGAATCATTCTTCAGATCGGCTGCAGTAAAACTCAGATCTACTACGGCATTTTCATGTATTGTTGAAATCCCCAAGGGGAAAGTAATAAAGAGCCCTTTGGGCATTTTGTCTCATTATAGATCTCTGTTTTCATGTATTTATCAGTTTCAGATCTGTAATATAATAAATATAAGCTTCAGCCTCCTGGAGAAAACGCTGAAGGGTTTCTGGATCAATCTTTGTCTTGCGACACCTCTATCTTGAGGGGTTTTCTATATAAAACTGCTGTTTAACCTTGCTGAAAGCCTATGCCTTGTTCTAAAACTCATTCTATGATTATTTATAGTGTTATACATCATATTCCTTCAGAAAATACGCTGCCCTTGCTTCAGAAAATTTTTGCATATTCAAAGTCTTGGGAAATCAGGGTTTTTATTGACTAGTCGGGAAGGAGGAACTGTTTAACTTAGCAAAACGCCTTTGTTTGAGCTGAAATTCGACATGGAAGTCCCTCTTGACCTATTCTAACATATTCCAGAACCTTGACCCATCATTTTACGCATATTTCCTTATTCACTCATTTTAGGGCCAAAATCCTCACTTTTCCCCACCTTTTTGCCCTTAAAAGCTGAGTAAAGGTTGCTGCTGCTATTTATTTTGGTTGCTGAAAATTTTCAGACATATTCTATGATAGCTGAAGCCATATTAACTGAAGAATGCGTTTTTCTGGCATGATCTGCTAAAAATTCCCGTCTGGGATATTACAAGATGCTTCAATTGTAATAGGTTTGGCCACTATGCTAGAGAGTGTCCTCATAAGAAGGATACACCACGGGATGATGACAACAACAACAACCACAACAATTTCAAGGGAAATAGCAATTAAAGGAATAACAAGTTCAACAACAAAGGAAAGAGGAATGCCCCCGTTGCTCGATATGGAAATGGTTGACCTCCCCAAAGGTTGAGAAACTCCAGGTATGAGGAAACTAAAAGAATTTTATCTTATTTCTGCCCTCACTACTGCCTCTCCTCTGGACACTTTGGATAATTGGTTGATTGATAGTGGTGCCTCAAGGCACTTCACTGGGTACAAGGAGGCCCTCTCAAATTTGATTGAAAATAAGACTAATTTGGATATCATACTTGGAGACAATGCTACCTACCTCGTGAAAGGGATAGGGACTGTTACTCTTCATTTGAATCAAGGACAAATCCTTCATCTACAAGATGTATTGCATGTACTTGTTTTGAAAAAGACCCTGGTATCTATTTCTACGATGGAAGACAGGCTTCAAGGTAGCATTCGTTGATGGGAAGGTAGGTATTTGGCAAAGGAACCCGAAAGATGTGTTTACACTTGGATTTAGGGTTGAAGGTCTCTATTAGGTTGGAGGAAGTCCTTTGGGAGCTATGACTTGTGATACTTCTCTTCAATCCAAATTATGGCACCGGAGGTTTGCTCACCTTCATTATAAAGCCTTACCTGATGCAAGGAAGATGGTCACAAGTATGTCCGAATTTAGGGTAGATCATGAAGGTGTTTGTCAGGGTTGTGCAGCTGGAAAACATACAAGGGAACCATTCCCCTCAGGTGAAAGTAAAACTACCGACATTCTTCAATTGATCCATTCTAATTTTTCTGGTATGTTGCCTGTAACATCTTTGGGAGGATACTTGTACTATGCTATTTTTGTTGATGGCTTCTCTCGCAAAACATGGATCTATTTCTTGAGAAAGAAGGACAAAGTGTTCAGATGGTTCCGCTCTTTCAAAGCCTTGGTTGAAAATCAAATTGGGAAGATCAAAATATTGAGGACTGATAATGGAATCGAATATGACTCAAATGAATTCAATGACTATTGTAGAGAAGCTGGCATTAAGAGGGAGACCACTACTGCATATACTCCTGAGCAAAATGGAGTTGTCAAAAAGAAGAATCGAATCATCATAGAAGTTACCCGTGCTATGCTTCATGACCAAGTCCTACCGAAGTTCTTATGGGGAGAAGCTGCCAACACTGCCGTGTACGTTCAAAATATATGCCCACATCAAGCATTGGACTTCAAGACACCCGAAGAAGTTTTCATTGGTAAGAAACCTGATGTTTCTCATTTTAGAATTTTTGGTCGTCTCGTATATTTTCATGTGCTGAAAGAGAAAAGAAACAAGCTAGATGCATCTGGGAAGAAAGGAACATTTGTGGGCTAAAGTGAAACTTTAAAGGCATATAGAATCTATGTGCTTGGTCAAAGAGAATTTGAAATAAGTCATGATGTCCCCTTCGATGAAGATGCTGCCCTTGGGAAAGTTAGAGATCTTCCTATCCCAAGGAAGGACAATAATGATGATGCAGGAAAGCAGGATGAACCTTCGATGGATGAACTGATGTGAAATGTTGAAGGCTCGATGGATCCCATTGATCCACCTCTTGGTGAGCCCACTACCTCAAGAAAAAGACCCTTGTGGCTCAAAGACACCCTCGAAGATGCTGAAAGACATGTTGCACCAAGGGGGACATTTCGTGAAAGTAAGAAGCCGAACAGGTACCAAGGGTACTTAGCTACCATGAGTACCATTGTTCAATCTGAGCCTTGTACGTTTGAAGAATCCATGAAGCACCAAGTGTGGAAGGATGCTATGAATGAAGAATATGAATCGATCATGAAGAATGATGTATGGGATGTGGTTCCGAGATCCAAGGACAAGTCAGTGGTCACTTCAAAATGTCTTTACAAAATCAAACATAGAGTTGATGGGAGTGCTTAAAAGTTCAAGGCCAAGTTCATTGCTCGAGGCTTCTCTCAAAAGGTAGATTGCTCGAGGCTTCTCTCAAAAGGTAGTGGACTATGATGAGATATTTGCATCGGTTGCCCGATACACCACTATCCGATCTATCGTCGCTCTTGCTGCCTCTCAAAGATGGAACCTACACCCAATGGATGTCAAAAATGTTTTCTTGCATGGCTCGCTTAAGGAAGAAGTCTATGTAGAACAAATAGAGGGGTTCGAAGTTCAAGATCGAAAGACACATGTATTGAGGTTTAAGAAAGCCCTCTATGGTTTGAAGCAAGCCCCTAGGGCCTGGTATGAGAGGATTGATAACTATCTTATGAAGTTGGGTTTTACAAGAAGCGAAGCTGACGCAGACCTATACTTTAAGGTTGAAAAGGACAGGCCCCTCATTCTAGTACTTTATGTGGATGATCTCTTTCTGACAGGTGCAAACCCTCTCATTTATCAATGCAAGAGGGAGTTGGCTTTCGAATTCGAGATGAAGGACCTAGGATTGATCCGCTACTTCCTAGGCTTGGAGGTCTGGCAAAAGCCAGGTGAGATTTTCCTTTGTCAAGGAAAATACGTTATGAAGCTACTAGAGAGATGTGGGATGGTGGATTGCAAGTCTGTGTCTACTTCGATGGAACTCAACTTCAAGAAGCTATGTGGAAGTACTGCTGGGCCCAATTTGGCAAATCCTTCTGAATATCGACAACTTGTGGGGGCCCTGATGTTCTTGGTGAACTCTCGTCCGGACATATGCTTCGCTTTGAATACATTGAGTCAATTTATGGTTGAGCCTCATCACATACATTGGATTGCTGCCAAGAATCTCTTGAGATATCTTAGGGGCACAATCAACAATGGTTTGAGATACACTCTCGAGAATTTGAGGCTACATGGAGATACTGATGATGACTGGGCTGGCAGTGTGGTGGATCGTAAGAGCACATCTGGATGTTGTTTCTCATTAGGATCTGCTTCGATATCTTGGATGAGAAGGAAACATAAATTGGTTGCTTTAAGCACCGTCGAGGCCGAATACATTGCTGCTAGTATGGCTTGTTGTGAAGTTGTTTGGTTGAGGAAGCTCTTTAGTGAGCTATTTTGAGCATGTGCTAGATACCACCATGATCTATTGCGACAACCAAAGTGGGATCCAACTTTTAGAGAACCCCGTGTTCCACGACCGCTCCAAGCATATTGATATTAGGTACAACTTTATTCAGGATATAATACAATGGGGAGTGATAAGGCTCCATCACATAAGGACTGATGAGCAGGTCACAGATATTCTCATGAAGCCCTTGGGGAAGGTCAAATTCTTGGCCTTTTGTGAGAGACTTGGAGTCGTGGAAAGACAGGCTATGAGGGTCCCGCACGAGTTGGACACTGAGCTCTAGGAGCTCTTGGGGGCTTGGGGTACTTCTTGGAGCTATGGGCGATCATAGGGTGAGTGGTTCACCTTCCCCAACGATTGACATATGCATAAGATGAGTGGTTCACCTTCTCCTATGTCATATGAGTAGGATGAGTGGTTTACCTTCTCTTGCTGATGCCCCAATATACATCCTACCCATGTAGTCCGGGACTCATTGGAAGTACCTCTCATCTGGCCAATGAGTTTGGAAATGAGGATAGGGACCATAGCACTTCCGATGGACGCATCGTGTATTGCCATACTCCTTATGCTAGGATGCATGGTGTTCAACAACTTGATCTGGGATCAATTGAGGTTCTAACTCTGGACTGACTTGTGTCAGTGGAGAGTGGCAAGGTCTTGTGACGACCAATTCTTTTTCATTATTACTTCATGGTTCAACAGAGCAGAGATGACAAAGATGGTACATGATGACAGGATGACATGATGATCAATGATAGTAGATGGAATTCTCCCTAGTTGAGAGGGAGTGTTAAAATGGGCAACTAGGGCCAAATTCCACCTTGGGACAACTCATATGAAGCAGATGATATTTTTATTGGATTCCTCTTTTCAAGAGGTCCAAGATTGATCTAAAGATCATCTCATTCAGACAAGCAAAAGTATGATTTTGAATTTATTTTCACACATGTGCAAATTGTCAAGGTCGACCTCAGTCAAATGTAGGCTCATGAAGCCCAATAGATGTGTCTCTTCACCCACAACGAAGTGTATAAATAGGAGTGACCTCTCTCCTCATTTGGATATCATTCACTCACACATTCTTCTTTCTCTCCACTTCAGATTGGTTTGTACAACTTGGGGTTTTTCTCTCTCCCTCCCACACGTGTGGCTAAAGAGGCCAAAAATTTCAGAGACAAATTGCAGGCCGAAATTCCAGATTGCAGACCAACGTTGACCAGGGCTTGTTTGACCGATTTTTGACTGCATTTTTCTGGGCAAAATTTCGATTTTTGCAGTCTGTACTTGTTGGCACAAAAATTGAGGCATTTGCTGAAGTTTGACCTACGTTGACCGCAGGCTTGACTGAAGCTTGACCAGCGTTTCAGGGACTGTTTTGGGTTGACTTTGACCCATCTTGGAGGTCGAGTTGATTGACATTAACTGAGCTGCTAAAAAGATGATTTGTTGCTGATTTGACCAGCATTGACTTTCTGGTTAGGGCTAAAAGTTGACTGCTGTTTTGACAGGGTTGATTTGATTGTGTTTTGGGCAAGTGAATTTGATTTATGTACTCTGTTTCTCTGTTGAACTATTGAATAATAATAAGAAGAATTGATCAAAGGGTTTTCCTCACATATGGGGTTTTTCCTTGGCATCTGCCAGATATCGTGTCCTCTTGTCTTGGCTTGTCTTCAACATTTTGTTTTATGTTTTATTTGCATTTACTGTTAATGTGATTGCTACTGGAAATAATTGGAAATTTTCATTGGGCTGCTAAAGGAACATTGAAGTAAATTGTGCTAAGTATAAAACATACCATTATTAACTAAAATTAACACCTTTTCCGTAGTCACTCAAGGTTGGAGCTATTAAAGATAGCAAAAACTAGATTTGCTAGCTGTTACCTCACCTTCAGGTACCTTTTGAAGGTAAGAGAGGCATTGCCTAGCATGGTATCAAGTGAATCATGGTAGATATTAAAGTACAGGGCTGCAATGACATCTGACAGGGAATATTTTCAAGAGGTGGAGGACATCGTTCTTGATGGTCAGTTTTGGACAGGTTTGAGGAATGTTTTGCAGTTCACAAAGCCCATTTATAACATGATTCGTTTTGTAGATATAGATGTGCCGATGATTGGGGAGGTGTATGAGCAGATGGATAGCATGATAGGGAAAATACAAGTTATTGTTGAGCCTAAAGATCCCATCTTGTATGATCATATTCACAAACATGTGGTCAAAACTTGGGATAATCTTAATTTTCTACTCCACGCCTTGGTGTATGTCCTTACGCCAAAATACTACTCTCCATCTTGGTTGGCCCAACCTGCACCTGGGGGTGCGGTTAGGAGAAAACCCCATACCGATCGAGAGGGTAGAACGTAGGTATATGACAATATTAAACAAGTTGGTGCCTGGTAGGAAGTGTGCCAGATTGCATGGAGATTTAAACAAATACTTCATTCAAACTGGAGTGTTTGGTTCTTTGCATGCTATTGATGATAGAGATAGAATGGATCCTATTGAGTGGCGGAACATGTATGGCTCTGGGGGGCCTTTGGCAAAATTGGCAGTTAAAGTGCTTTCGTAGGTGGTTAATACCTCTTCTGCAGAGAGGTGTTGGAGCACTTATAGCTTCATCCATAATGTCAAAATAAACTACCTTAATGAAAACTGGGCAGAAAGCTTGGTTTATGTACACTACAACTTGAGGTTGTTGACACATTATAGTGAGTGGGTTCGATATGATAGAGCATATGTCACTTGGGACAACAACCTAGAGGAGGAAAATTTGGAGGATGGAGCCTTACATTTGGAACAGTTGGAAGCAAAACTTTTGAAATATGAAGATGAAGCAACAACAACAACATCAATAGCCATGCCACCCCCATCATCCACTATCACTGCTCGAGTTACACCAACTTTGCTGCCATGTCCATCTGCAACCTCATGTGGAGGTCATGTGCCTTCTGGTTTTGGATTTGGCTGTCCGACTATGCTGGAGGAAACTCCCAATAAACCACAAGAAAAGAAATTAGAAATTTCTCGTGGCAAGAAGAAATTTTGATTTGCTTGTCTTTTCTAGTTTCTAGTACTTTTTATGACTGTTGACTCTTTCATATTTATTATGGTATTTTTGTGAACAATATATGACAATTCAAGTTTGAAGTTTGAAGTTGGCAATTATAATTCATTGGTAATGATTCATGAATTATGAATATGAATCGTGAAAATTGAAACATTTCATTTCATGTTTGATATTCTTTGTTATAGTTTGGTAATGGTTACAAGTACATTTTTAGTGATGACAAATGTTATATTTTGAATTTTGAAGCTTTGAAACTTTAAGGTTGTTGAATCATGAGAATTGATATGTTGTAACTTGTAACTTGTGGACATGTGGTTGATGAAGATTATATCTACTAGATGATTGATGTTATATGGTTTAATCCATGTTTTTAAGCTTTCTATATCTATTTCATCATTCTACATGCTTTTGTTGACATATATGCACTAAAATATATAAAAATATATTATGTAAAATTTGCTCCTGATTCGTTCTTGACCCAGAAGCTTCTGGCTCCTGCTTCCACTTCCGTTCCCCGCTTCCGCTCCTGCTTACAAGCAGCCTTCCCCTCAAATATTTTTTAGATATCCAGATCAATAGTGTTTGGCTTTATACATGATGGAGGCTTCTAGGCTTTGAATATCTAAGTTTAGACCTCTCCCGCTATCACACTCTATCAAGATGATCACCTCTTCTGTTCAATGCTCACTGACAAAGGTGCCAAGAGGTAGGTAGAAATTGGTTCCACCTTGGGTTCCAAATCTGTGAGATCTTAGTTAGACCCTTGGCTTTCATCCATGAGACCCTTGCACTAATGTTGGGTTTGGGCCTAGGGTAGTTTATGCTCATAGTACACACCTTCCTTCCCACTTATCTATCTAGATCTTAGCAAAGAGTGACCACATTTGGGGAACATTTTATGCCCAGATTTTCCAGTAATTCTAGTTCATTTGGAGAGTCCTCTATCAAGGGTTTTTTCACTTTGGCATTTGATGGTAGGAGAGTTCCACCTACTGTTACTATCTACGTTGCACAGGTTCCCGCACCCAGGGGTAGGGTTCCCGAACTCGTACCGGGTTCCCGTCCCCAAGTACCAGGTGCTTGACGAGTTCTTCTCAGAAGCACCCTAAAGAACCCGGTTCTTCATGGAAGAACCCGAGACTTCCCACACAAAATTAGGGTTCTTTTGCTGATTTGGGGACGGAGAACCCCAAAAACGGGTTCTTTTCGGGTTCTTCGACGGCAAGTTTGATTAAATTTTTATTTTATTTTATTAAATTTGACTATTACTAATCGCTATTAAAATTAAAATTAAGATTTTTTTATTAAAATTAAAATTAAATATGACTCGACTATTCTTATTGCGATTTTTTTTGTGTTAAAACTTACCCACTCAGACTCCGCAACCCACATCAATCGTTACCTCACCTCACCGCACAGCAACTCACCCTCATCGCATAGCAACGTCCGCACAGCAACTCATCCTCGGCACAACAAGCAACAACCTCACCCACTTATTAAGTGAGCAACTTGAATTCATTAATAGAGATGAAGGAGGAAGTTGACAAATTCATGAAATCAGAGAAGGGAATGAAAGAATACAAAATCTCGAGGAAACTGGAAGACTGCACACATTTCTAGTAAGTGTAGTTGCAAAGTTACAGGTGCAACTAAAAGTGGGTTCAACATGGAAAATTTTAGTTGAACAGAGAGTGTTTACTAACAACCAATACCCCATATGCTTAGGTATTCCCGAAAGAAAAGAAGGCACAATATTAATGCACCCAAATACCAAGGCTGTTGATTCGAGATTAGACTACTGGATACATGCACAGGGAACAAGGCAAAACGGGTGTGTTTAATTCATCTTCCTTCTATATCTAAAGTGTTATAAGTGTAAATAATTGCTGACACTGTAGTCTTTAAAATTGATGAAATTGTAGATGCTCATGTTCAGTTGATTCTAACTACATGGGAAAGTCCTGCAAAGGAAGTTTTCAGAATGTTGTCATTTGTTACTTGTATAATAGCTTCACTTGGATGGCATTACCATGATGCAAGTATCATCTTCTGATGGGTATGTTGTGACAAAGACATTCTTACTATGATTGTAGTGTTTTCAACAGTAATTTCCTATATCATTAGGGCATACATTGTTGTTAGTAGTGACAGTGGGAACTCATATAATCATTGCACTCTTCAATCTATCTTAATCTATTAAGAAATTTTGATTATCACTTTTAATTTATCTGAAGAGTCAAGACTGATATGATATATCATTATGTGAATGTTGAATGTTCAATGATGTGCATGTTTAAATCTTTGAAGTTTAAACTTTAATTTTTAAATAAAAAGTATTTTATTTTTCTTGTTTTATACAAATTCACACACACACACACACACACACATATATATACCCCCGACGAACCCGCGCACCCTGTTTCAAAAAGTGTCGTCCCCGTCCCCGTCCCCGTTCCCGTCCCCGCACCCGCACCCGCACCCACGTTTCCTGGCGACATAGGTTACTATAGATTTGAAGGTGGCAGCTTCTCCTCGAATAAGTGAGGGATGGCTCCTCCAGACCTTGAGTGCATTCTCCAAGCACCTCCAGTCAAGACTATTCTGTTGATTATAGAGATCTTGTGAGAGATCCTTTCTTCTCTAGGACTTCCATTTTTATACCTTTTTATTTCTTAGACAATAGACTTTAAATTTTAGGTCTTTAACTTCAGAGGTTAGATATGCTTTTATAAAAGTTGCACTTACACTCATACCATGTATTGTTTCTGATGTACCTAGTAGCCCCTTTGACCTATTTATGGTCACTTGTTGTCATTATTAAGACTATCTTATCTTAGGCGAGAGATGTTGGGTGATGTGTTTAAACTTTATACACTGATCCAAGTTGATGATTCGGCTAGCAAAAAAGCAAAAATACTTTCTGTTGACACTATTCTCAAGAATCTTAAATTCTTTTAAATGTACTTTGAATTTAATGAAGTCATACTGAAGCAACACACTCAAGAGTTTTCAGTAGACAAATGGTTTTATATCGTAGTACAATCCTGCAAATACGGATCCTCTAAATGGAACAAGGAGACCTAGTCCAGGGATTTGTGGGTCGTTTTATACCCACTATAAGGTTGTAGAAGCTTTAGATGCTTTAGATCTGCTGATCAGAACTAAAAGTCAGTGTATTGCACACTTCTTGCTTGCAGAAAAAGCTAAATGAGTGTTTGCCGATCAAGCTGTAACTATACATTTTACATGAAAGAGATCAATGTTAGTTATTGAAGCAAATTTAGAGCCTCATGTGAGGTACTGTGATCCAAGAATATTTGAGATCACTACCCATGGAGCATTTAGTGACAGGAAGCACTTTATAGGACAGTGCGACTGTTGTGGGAAAACCTATCTTTCTAAACTGAATACATCATGGATAATTTAGAGTTAACTTTAGAATTCAAATTTCAATAGAAATCTTGATTTTTCTTAGAAAGGTAAAATTGAAAAGGTGTAGGCATCATGGGATTCATTAAATTGTGTTTTGAGAGCATAATTAGAAGTTAGAAGTAGAACCTATGCTAGTGTCTTATTTTCTCTTTGAGTTAGGACTACTGGTGCTTTCTCTATGGGGACAAAGCATTTAGATTGTATCATCCTTTAATCTTCTTCTGGGCCCATGGTTGAGGGCTAAAGGTGCAATTTCGTTCTTTAGGGTAAGTTATTAGGATAAGTTATGAAAATATATTTTAGGTGTTTTAGTAACAAGCTAGCAATGGGATTATGTGAGCAAATAGTGATCTTGTGCATTCATTTTTCTTGTTTCAGATATCTGCTGGAGCAAAGTTTGTCGGTTGACAATCTTTTTGTGTTCATTTTAATTTTCAAGTATTTTCAGGTGCCTCTAATGTATCAGGTATGTTTAATTACCTTGATGCTATCCTTTTATGTGGTTTTATTCTATCAAGTCATACAGCATGTAACAGAGCCAATGTTTTTTGCATTTTTTGGCCCTGTTGTGTAAAATTAGAGCATCAGGTTTGTTGCTTAGATGGAGGAACAATATCCTCTTCTACTGAAGTTTAAGATTGAACTGTTCTCTTTGTGTCACTGAGTCTTGTGTGATAATGACATAACGTGTTGCACAGAGTCGGGTTCTTTCCTATGGCATTGCTGGTGCAATAATATTTCGTGCATCAATGATTTTGCTTGGAGCTGCTACTCTGGAGGTACTTTCTATAGTTAACACAAGTTGGTTTACACCTTGTTGCACTGCTGAAGGGCATTTTATTTCTGGTTTTGCTTTCAGTTTATTGAATCTACTCTTATGTCACATCTCATTTTCATTGGTTGGATGTAGAGATTTGAGATTGTGAATTTATTTTTGGCGGGAATTCTTCTCTATTCAGCGTTTAAGGTGCCATTTTAACCCCTTGACATTTGGGAAGAAAATTCTTCTGTTCTTTTTTTTTTTTGCATCAGTTTTTAACCTTCAAAATATGTCACGTTATAGGGTTTATTTACCAGGATTGCAGGATGGCCTAAAATTGGCATGATTTTCACATTGCATTTGTGTAGAGAATACACACTTGAGTAAATTGTTGTAACACCTTGGATAGACGACTCATAAAATTTTATGTGGACTGTAAAAACACTGGCCAGTGGCTGTTCTACTGAGTGCACAGCCCCTCCAAGGCCTACAGCTTGGTTTAATGATTTAGTGAGGATCATTTTGCTCAATAAGGAAATGAAACATTACGACTTCCTCTACCATGAACAGAAAAGTAGCTTAGAAATTTTAGTGTGATAGTTCTATATATGTGGGCTGTGGTGTATTTATGAATTATTTATTTTCTTTTTAAAAAATGCTTCTTATACCAAAATAAAAACATGAAATTACATCCATGTGTACAATTTCAGGCTTAATGTCTACATTACCCCCCTCGCACCAGAAGTGATTAGTACTAATATGTTAGTCTTAGCCCCGAGTTCTGTTGTATTGGTGTATCAGAGAAAAACAGCTAATACAAATAACGCCTAATCAACTAACTTAGCTTTGAATGCTGACATTTATCCTATAGTGAACTTGTTAATGTAATTAATATGTTAGATCTAAGACTTTTGTGATCCATAATGTAGATAAAAGAACTTTCGGATTAATCACATCATAGGATTAGGTCGACGTTTTGGACCCTGGTTCTCGCCAGGTAAATTTTGTTATTTTATGTTTTTTTTTTTGTTATTAATTTATTGATTTTTTTATTTTATTTAATTTTTAATTAATTAATTTATTTTATTTTAATTAATTAATTAATTAATTTTTATTTTAATAATTTTTGCCCCTCCCTAAGGTAATTCTGTTTATATATATATATATATATATTATTATTATTTTTTAAAATTTTATCGGAATATTTAATTAATTTATTTTATTAAATAAAAATTTTACCCCTCCCTATTACCTTTTATATTTAGTTTAATAATTTATAAGCCCTCTTTTTTAAAAATTTTATTGAATTAATTAATTTACTTATTTATTTACTCATTTGGTTATTTTATTTTTTTTATTTATTTATAATTTTTTTTTTCCATCCTAATCCTTCTTAGGTAGCTTTGTTTCTTATTATTTTATTTAAACAATTAATTAATTATATATTTTTATAAAAAAAATCCCCCCCCTATTACCTATTATATTTATTTTAAGTACTTAATAATTTATTAACATATTTATTATTATTTTTTTCTAAATAAAACTAATTCTATTTATAAAAATTACTAGTACAAAATTGCCTCAGCGTCATCTGTGGAAGCCTGAACACTGGGCTTGATAGCCATGAAAAACAAGATAAGTCTGCACTGCCATGAGAGGGAAACCAGTCCTTTAAGTAACAGTTTGGCCGCCCATAGAAGGGAAACCGGCCTACAATCCATACAGTATATCCTTACAGAAAAGTATAAGCAAAAGATAACATTCCGCTGTTTCAGCGGAGCCTTAAAACATGTAAACGAAAAATTTCCAAAATGATTGAACAGAGGTACCAATGAAAGCTGAAGGTCGAGAGAATCACTGATCATGAGCAGGGGACGGTGGTTCTTCCACAATTCTGCACCAATATTCATCCCTGCCAACATCCATGTCTTCTTTGGAAATGCCTGCCTTGTCTGCAACCTCTTCCAGCTTGCGCTCCTTGTCCTGGGCTGACTGAGCATTACCTTCCGGCATCTCCGAGCGCATAGCATCTTTCTTGACTGGGGTGGGAAGGGGAGAGGCTGAAAGGGAGGGGTCATGGTGAGGAGACTCTTCTCTAAGAGTCACAGTGACAAAAGCAGTGATAATGGGCCTATCTAGGGAGCATTCAAAGCGAAAATCAGCTCTCTGAGAAGTTTGACGCAGGGGAAAACTAGCAGACCCATGGGTGGTAGGGGGAATTGCAGAGCCGGGAGGGTCGACGGAGTGAGGCGGAGCTGGCTGGGTGAAATGGACATTTTCTATGTGGCGGACACGACTCCTAGTGCTGTGCATCTCTAGGAGGTGACCCCGCGTCGCTTCTTCTGAGTAGGACTCTGAATTCGAGCTTGTTGCGGGCCGAGAATGGGCAGCACGACTTCGACTAGAGCCACACCTACATCTCATTTTGTGGTGGAGGCACGGCATGGAGGCCGAGGCGGGTTGGGAGTTCCTGTGACAGGTAGAGCAGAGAAAAGACGAAGGAACCTACAATAATCAACAGACTGAGCACAGTGAAAGGAATTGACACAACAGAAAACACTTTGAGAGAAATGGTGTCCCGGCAGCGTTTCCAAGCATCCAAGGAGTGTGTAGCGGCGTCCTGTTTGTGTGCGAGCACTAGGCTCAGCACAACTAGGAGGGCAAACACCACTTAGAGGAGGCGGGGAACCACAGTTATCATAGTAGCAAGCCGAACAGTCGAAGACAAACGCCATTGCAGGTCGAACGAGCAGGGCGGGTTGAAGTAGCATCCGAGCAGGAGGAGTAAATGCCTTGTGAGCTGGCAAAGTAATGGCTTCGTTAATGAATTTGCAGGGGGCCATATGGCCACCCCACGCGAACTCCTTCGGGAGTCGCGTAGGGACTGACGTCCCATCACCCCAGGCAGCCATCCGCATCCGGAGATTAACATATTTATTATTAATTTTTAATTAATTAATTAATTAATTTTTCACTAACTAACTAATTTTCTAACGGCTAGTTTTCAATGGCTATTTCCGGGCAATGATGCATCTCCACTATTTATTCTTCGAGATCAATCAGTTTCTCCACCTGTCCTGAGGATGAACCACATAGTTGGTTCGAAACGTCGGGGTGATTAATCTGAAAGTTCTTTTATCTATGTAATTAATATGCTTAATATTCATGCTCATTACTTATGAGTTAGAACATAAATTAGATATTACTTTATGAAAAGCAGATTATTAAAGTAACTTAGTTTTCTCTAATATCTAAAAAGCCGGAAGAGGTTATATAATTACTTCCTCTCATTTTTTTTATAAATATAAGAAGACATCATGACTTAAATACAATCTCTCTTGGAGGCTTTATTCATTCTTCTCTAGTCTCTATGTTCATTTTTCCTGATATGGTATCAGAGCCAAGGTTAGAAGAAACCAATGCTTAGAGTGGGTGAAGACCTTGGAACTGGTTTGTTAGTGATGGTTCGATGAAGTGCAAGTTCTTTGAACAGAGAGAACAGTGAAGTTGGTTTAAAATTGGAGACCATACTGATTTTTTAAAAGCATATGCCAAACATATTTTTAAGGAACAGAGACCATGAGTTTAAAGGGTCATACCGCTGTATGGATTTGATTAGCTACCATACAATTTTTGATAGTGCCATCATACTGATTTTTAAGAGCTTCCCTGTTATACAGATTATGAAGAACTGGCCGTATAGATTTTTAGAGCTGCCATGTTTCACTACCATACTAGTTTGATGGCCACCTTACATAATGAACGTCATGAATTTTCAGAGAAGCTGTACAGTCTCCAACTTTAAAGAAAGTCACTCTACAATTTTTCAACAGCACTGTAGATTTTACAGTGCTGTATTCAATTCCATACAGCTGCTGTACGGACACCATTTGTTAAGCAGCCTTTTTTGATAAGCTCTCATTTATTTTTTGGTTTGTTGTATGGTACTATGGTTATTGCTAGCCACCAAAAAGTGGGTAACCCATAGGAGAAAACTTTTCTCCTTGGACAGCCAGCCTTCCAGCACCCCTCTTTGATCAGCACATAACATTGTGTCAGGGCCCTCCACTTCTTGCTTGGTCAGATTTCCTTCTCCCATTTGGCATTCCTTCTTGAAGGAAGGTGGGTCATCCAATGGCAGGTACTTTAACCATGTTGTAATCATGTGCTTCACTTTATGTTGTGGGCATACTAATATGGATCAAGGGGCGAACTTAATTATTGACCTGTTACCCACCACGGTCCAAAAATGGTGACCCCATAGAATAATTTTTTCTCTTAGTTATATATTAAGCCGGCAGGCAGCAGCCCCGAGAGCCACCTAGTAGCCGATGACATGCCATTCATATCTCCACCACTTGAATCAGTCGTATGCCCCCTCGCCCATTTGCTAGGATCACATGTTTGAAGGTGGGCTTCTAGTCAAGAGGTACTTTCTTCATTTTGCAGTTGGGTGCTTATGCTTGTTTGTATTTTGGGCATTTGGCATGGATTATGGGGTGACTTGGAAGAAAGTGTTGAGAAACCGATCGGCTAGCAAAATAGGGTTGATTTCTCTTACTTGATAATTGCTTGTGAATATTTGTTGGCTTCTTATTTCTTTTATTATTTTCTCTTCATCAAACAATTATCAAAATATAAAACATGAAGATCACAAGAGACAAGGAACACAAATATGTAGGCTCTAAACCAGGGAAAAACCCCACAAAGTGGAAAACCCAAACAACTTCTCTTCTTATAGAATCAGATCAAATTGAGATATCCAAGACCCAATAACCAAGACCAAGACTTGCCACAAAAACCAAGTCAACCCTGCTTCAAACCTTCCTCAACCAAGTCATATCCAACAAAGTCAATGCTGGTCAATGCTCTTCAAATCTATCTCTGAAAATTTTCAGTCCTGCAATAGTTCTGAAATTTCGCGTGTGAGACAGAATTAGGCAATGTTACCAGACTTGGAATCGGCAATAAATCGGCGAGGCAAAAGAGCGAAGAGTTTTAATCGGATCTGGAAAAAATCGGGAAAAAATCGATGAATTCAATAAGTAAAGATATACACAGATTGAATTAAAAAAACATTTTTCATTGATATTCAATAAATCCATGTCCAAACATGATCCAAAGCACTGAGTCCCAACTCCTAACCATTGATTACAAAGAACCATAAGCATATGCTTCTAAAAGTTTATAAAATACTACATACAAATCAGTAAAAAAGAAGTAACTGAAATCTCTCGATTGTTGCTAAACCGATATGATAATGATTTGCTAATGAAATATCTAATAGAGCACACGCTGAAGCTAACGCTAAAGCACACTACACACTACCCTGCTATTATGCGGAGTAAACTGTAAGTGAAACCATGCCTCTATTACCTTCTCGGCGTATGAGTTGTGGGCTTGAGCATTGAGAAGTGAGTTATGACTGGACATTTAATTTTTAACCTAACTAAACCACGCAAAAAACAATGCAGCAATCCTAAAAGTTAAAATCCATGCTCGCCAAGTCGAGGGCTGAAAATCACCTAAATTGCAATTAATCGGTGAGTCGCAAGTCAAACTCACATCGACCACGAGTCAAACTCGGTCAACGAGAGTTTGACTCGTCGAGAGTTGAATCAGATCGTTTGAGGGAAGAGCAGAGTTTGACTCGTGATTAATCGCGAGTGATCGGAGATTCATGTTTCACTGGAATTAGGGCAGAAAACACAAGAACTTCTCTCCTTTGACCTTCACTATCTTTCCTTTGACTTTCGCTCTTCTTCTCTTGATTTTCGCTGCTCTTCTTTCTTTTTCTTGGCACAAAAATTGATGTGATGAATTGGTGTCCAAATGAGGTTGAATTGCTTTGTATTTATAGCTGTCTAGGAGGTCAAGTAGGTGCCTTTCTGGGCTGACTTGGTCTTATGGAGGAGAAATTGACTCTTTTGACAAAAAAAATAAAAATTTCTTTTTCTTCCAAGTCCAAATGGGACTTTGACTCAAGTACATTGTTTGACTCATGACAAATTTTCTTTTGACTCAAATAACCCTACAAGCATGAAGAACATGCTTTGACCAATGAAAATAATAATAATAATAGAAATTTCTTTTTCTTCTTTTTGTTTTTACATGAAATACATATTGATACAAGTACAATGATAATTATGGAGACCGAACCCAATTACATTTTCAACAGAAAGAAGGTTCTTGGCCGTAGTCTTGTTCCCTCACCTCAAATGGGGGGTTAATTTTCTATCCTAGTCCACCATGACCGCCTCTAATGGCTTATAGCTTTAGAAAGGGGCAGTACTTGAGACTCCATGATTGAGATAGCGTGTTCCATCTATCCCTTTTCCACACTTCTCACTCCCCTCCGTACATTATGAGCCCTTATTTCACCTTCCTTCTGTGGGTCCACTTGTCCATTGGTTCACTGGGATCTAGCATACCCCCTTCCTCTTTCCACATATCTTGGTCTGTGAAAATTTTGTTTGCTGTTAATTTAGTTATTATTCTCCTATCTTTAAACAAATTATTATCCCAACAATTTATTTACTGCAAATAACGAATAAAACACCATTGCAAATTTCACCAATTAAATAAATTGCGGAAACTCTGAGAAGAAAACCAACCACAAAATGGACAATATTTTGGGCAAAACATCCTTTGAAAAACCCCAAAGGGAAAACCAGTTCTTCAAATTTGAGGAATTTATTATTAATCTTTAGCAAACTCTGCAATTGATAAATATTACAACTGCTTGCCAAACCACGACAAAGCTCCAACAAAAATATTACTTCACCTCTACAGGTTGATTTAACTGTTGGAAGGCTCATGGCCTCCCTCTGCACCCTGACATGACATTTCTTGCAATCCGCATTGCTATTCCTCTAATCTGCTACAAATTCCTGCATCCGCCTTTTCTGCTATCAAACTGATTTCTTACAATTCACTCTGCCACTAGAAATATCTATCTGTTAAATTGGCAACTTGTACGACCTCTCACCTTGGCCGAGGCTAAAGATATAACTGTGGAAGTTGAGCAAACCCGCGAATTTCCAAAATGGATGTTGATGAACACTATAAGGCTAAGGTTGAGATCAAAAAGGGAAAATCTAAGGATCAACACGAAGAAACCCTTTTAGTGATTCTCAAGAAAATGGAAAAGATTAGGGAAGAAATGAATTCATGAGATATGCTCTACATGAGCAAACTCACTGTGTTGGAAAGGGTCCAAAAATCAAGCTATATCCCAAAGGGGAAGCCTTTCCATAAGAAGAAAAATGAGGAGAATAAGCCTAGCTCATCCCAAGTCCCCAACACTTTGGCCCCAACAAATGCTGTGGAGCAAGATTCATCTTCTGAAGATGAACAAAGTGATGATGATGAAAGTAGTGATGAAGAAGTCAATGAGCAGGCTAATCTCGTGGAATCTGAAGCCTTCAACATCTTGCTTGGAGGTTCATATACTCATCCTCCCATTAGTGAGGTCACTATGAAAGAAGAGAAGAAAGAGTCGATCCTCAATGCTAATGATAGTTGAAGATTGAAAGGGGTCCAATATTTAAGGAATGATAACAACAAAGACCAACAACCTCCAAAGAAACCAACAAAGATGACTCAACTCCCAAGCAAGTCCCTTTTAAAGAACCTCTCCCTAAAGATCCCCTTAAAAAGGATCCTTCAAAATAAGTCAACTCCAAAATGGATCCTCAAAAGAAAGAAACCATAAAAAAAGATAAAGGTAAAGAGGTAAGACTTGACATTGACCTAGAGATTGCTATAGGGAAAATGACTGTACCAATTCCATTAAAGGAGATTGTGAAACTTCCCTGACAACAATGGAAAATCAAGAAATCCTTGGGCTTTGCAGAGGAAGAATTACCCGAAGCATTGCAAAACATTCACCTTCCTAATCTAAACCTGGGACATGAACCATTCATGCTTACATAATTGTATGTTGGACTCAGGGGCTTCCGCAAACATCATGCCATTAAAAGTCATGAAGTAATTGGGTCTTAGCATCAATCGAAGGTATAAAAGTGTGTGTGGTTTTAACTCCAAACCCGTAGAAGTAGAGGGCCTCATCAAAGATCTTAAGGTTTCCTTGGGTATGAACCTCGATATATCATTGCTTATGGATGTCATAGATATCCCTGATGTTTGGGGGATGTTGCTTTCAAGGAAGTGGGAAGCCACTGTTGGAGGTCATCTCCAAATGGATCTGTCATATGCCTCTATTTCGCAGTATGATGGAACCCCCTTGATTCTTTATAGAGAGCCTGCCTACCCTACTCATGTGGTTAAGCCAAGGCTGATTCCATATTACAAAACATATGAGATGGGAAAACCTTCCCTTGTTCTCCCTTCACAAGAAGTCCATATTCTCAAGCGACCAAGTCACAAAGCAAACAAAAAATGGAAGCCTAGGAGGGAATACAGGGTTGGGGATGTGGTCTTGGTAGATAAAAACCCATTGCCCGTCAAGATTCATGGGAAAGTAGGGGAAGATTCCTACTACATTGCCAAACTCAATGACGAACTTTGGCTGCAATAGGTCAAGTAAAGTCGTATCACCCCTTTCCTTGACACTTGACATTGTATTATATGCATGTTAGAGTAGGATGCATTGCATGCTCATTTTCTCATTAGAACTAAGAACATATGATATTTTCATGATAGATTAGTTGCATTTAGATTAAATTTGTATTTTACTTTCTTGTTCATTTTTACGGCGTAATCCTAAGCATGGGTGATCACAAGACACCACGAAAACATGCTTGCCTGTGTGCTTGGTATTTGATATGTGGAGGTAACAGGGCTACGGTACCAAGAGATTGCTGGTGTTCTCATGACCTCTCGTTCGAGTAGCTTTGCGCACTTTTCGAGAGATCATGTCCTAGTTGGAGCTAGATGTTACCCACCACCTGTGGGTAGTGTATATAGAAGAAATTTTTTCTCCTAGATGGTCCTCAATCGATAGCCAACAACCCCTTGCAACCACCAGATAGCTTGATGTGCCATTATCTCCTCCAGTTGAGCCAGTCATGTGGTCCCTCGCCCACTTGTTATGATTGTATGTTTGGAGGTGGGCCTCTCGACCCCAAGGGTATGGCTTTTCATTGGTACAGTTGAGTAATCTTCCTTGCTTGTCATGGGCACTTTTGGGCATGGATTGGTAGGGGGATTCAACGATAGAGTGGGTTAGGTTTGCACTCTTGTCTCCATTGCCTGATTTCGTGGTTAACCTTGTACCCTAGTCTCGTGGGATCTCCTTTACTGGCCATTAGCTTTAGGGTTGCCACTACATGGGAAATCCCAATTTTGGTTGCATGGTCTAACTTCCCGATACCATCTACATCACCCCCTTCCACTCATTCTAGCCCCAATCATCTATTTTCCCATCCGGGTCCACATGTGTCCACTAGGTCCACGTAGGGTTAGCCTCCCCCTCCCCTTGTCCACACCTTGGGTTGGGTCTGGAATGATGTCCCAAATGTTGATGCAACTAAAAAGAAAAGAAAACCCATAATTTGGCCACTCTCAATAGGAAATGTACCATAAAATGCAAAAGATGGTCGGGACATACAAATTTAGCACGTGGGAAAAAGCCAAACATGAGCTTTACCCTTTATCCATGGCCATCACCCTGGTTCCTATGGGCCCTAGATGAGCCCCCTCCATCATTAAGGAACCCATGAGTGTCCCAACCACTGGTGGGCGATGAACTGCCCCACCTTAAGGGGGTATCCACTGCTATATGTTGCACAACATGCTCTCACCCCTTGGAGCCCCAAGCAGTTATGAAGAAAAATCAATAAAAGGCAAAAGGCATATGAAGAAGGGTGGAAAAACAAAGGCCGAGATAACTCATGTACCTTGGTTTGCTCCCTCCTACTCTCATATACCCAAGTATGGGCTTCCCTTGTTATATGTACCTTTGTACCATGACAGGTGGTCAGGATGATTCCCTTGATCCCCATTCCCTTCCATTACTATATGAATTTGCCACCTGCCACTTGAGGGATGTACCATGGACATGTTACCCCCTTTAAAGGTTGAAACCACACAATAGGGTCTTTGATTAACCCCCCTATTGAGCTTGGAGACACTTATACATGCCAAAGCCCACTATGGAAGGGCATGCCACCATGAAGTGCCCCATTGATTCCATGAGTTGTAAGCTCTTTTACTTGATTATTCTAATGATTTGTTGTATTGGAAGGCAAAGAGACACATTGGATCTTATGCAGGATTGCAGGTGGATCTCGATTTGGGGATTGGTCTCCCAAAACGGGGTCCTAGCCTTCTAGAGGGCCATATTGGCACTTGTAGGGTGAGTGTTGAGAGCCATGGGCCTCCACCATAACAGAGATTACTTCATGGATCCCATTGCTTCTGAAAACAGGGAGTCTTACCTGAGGTGAGAGTGGGCTATCGCTGCATTTTTGCGCTTGACCTAGTAGTTTCCCTATTGGATCCCCTCCTAGGACCCTTGCTAGTTTGAACGGTAACATTTTGGCGCCGTTGCGAGGGACACGAGACATGTGTTTTGTTCCCCATACGACATGTTGACATATCATTTTGGCGATTTCATTGGAAGAACAAGGCCCTAGTTCTTCATTGAACTTCAAAGTTAATGGTTGTAGGGTGAAGCAAGCATCTATTGAGGCATTCTGATTCATCCTGACAACTCCAGTTTAATCGTAATATGCAAAATCATGAAAAATGGACTGTTGTTGAAAATAGAGATTAATCTTGGCCCTACATTTGCAAAACTCAATGATCAAGACCTTCAAGAATTGCAAAAGGATGTGGACAAATATGCTGAGTTTTATGAAGATTTATTGGAGAACATGGATAAGGAATTCATGCTTAGGTTTCATGGGTCAACACAAAAGCAACTCTATGTAGTGATGTGTGCTTATGAGAAGGATCCTAGTCATCTCTTAGACTTTGTTGGCCTAACCTGTGCTTTTAGTATTCTGACTGACCTAATAAATGAAAAATAGTCACAAAGCCCCACAAAAGGTAATCAATTGAATGATCAAAGTGACATTGAAGAAAGTTCAAATGTGAAGGATCATCATGAAAGTGAGGAATATATGGAAGAGTGGGATCAATCTAAAGAAGATAGTGATGAGGACCTTCAGAATGCAAATTTAAGGATTGAGATTGTGCATGGCATGAGTGAAAGCCCTATTAAAGCCCGTGAGGTTGAACCCGATGAAGTGGGGACTTTCATTCAAGAAAGGGTACTTGAGCATATGAATATTGTAGCTCGCTGTGAAGATGACATTTCTGATTTCTTATGCATTAGTGAGGGAAAATGGGATATGGGAAACCATCATTTTAACAGTGAGCCTATTTATGATACTGACACAGAAAATGAGGTTGAAATTGATTCTCCTTTTCTCTAGTACAATACTCATAATGATATCCCTAAACTCACACCATCAAAAGGGAGGATTGTGGTTTTTCCTCACATGAAGAAGGTTTATTGGAAATGGTAGGCCCCATTTATGACACCGATAATGATGCTAACAAAGGCCTTGTTTTCCCATACCTTCCCCAGAATACTGACAACATAGCTACATTACCCTTGAGCTCGCACCTTGCCCTCTCTCACATTAGCAACATCATTGATGATCCTTTTTCCCCTCCTAGGGATGATGTTGAGGAAGAACCATCTATTAGTCGTATCTCTCTGCCTCCCTCATACCCTCGGGATTCTGAATATGATCATCATGAGCAACCTGCTTGTTGTGTCTCCCCTTGTCATCGATCTCCCTTTCCTCCCAGCCATGACCCTATGGTGGTCACAAAGCATGACATTAATAATGGGCACCATAATGGGGATGATATGCTTGAGGTTGTTATCCACTGAAGGTTTATGAGCCTAATTGTTGATAATTCTATTTTGGTGGAAGCAAGGATCCTTTGGAATAGATTGCATCCCTTGGCTCCCTCTTTCCCCATGATACTCCATGCATGCTCACTTCATTTTCCCGCCTCCTGCCGTTGTGACCTTCCATGTTGTCATTCCCACCCCTGCCTTTGGATATGTTGCATGAGTAAGAAGAATGGAAGTTGTTTTCATATTGATTGGATGATATGTTGATCGCATTGGGTCTATGATTACACTTAGTATTTGGGTGATGTAACATGCATGTTAGGGTAGGATGCATTACATGCTGATTTTCTCATTATAACTAACATCATATGATATTTTCATGATAGATTAGCCACATTTAGATTAAATTTGCATTTTACTTTCTTGTTGATTTTTATGGCCTAATACTAAGCATGGGTGATCACAAGACACCACAAAAACATGTTGCCATGTGTGCTTGGTCTTTGATATGTGCAGGTAACAGGTCTGCAATACCAAGAGATTGCTGGTGTCCTCATGACCTCCCATTCGAGTAGCTTCATGCACCTCTCTGAGAGCTCATGTCCTAGTTGGAGACAGATATTACCCACCACCTGTGGGTAGTGTATATAGGGGAATAATTTTTCTCCTAGATGGTCCTCTGTCGATAACCAACAACCCCTTGCAGCCACTAGATAGCTCGATGTGCCATTATCTTTGCCACCTGAGCCAACCATGTGGTCCCTCGCCCACTTGTTATGATCTTATGTTTGAAGGTGGGCCTCCCACTTTTCATTGGTATAATTGAGTAATTTTCCTTGTCATGGGCACTTTTGCGCATGGATTGGTGGGGGGATTCGATGGAAAGAGTGGGTTAGGTCTGTACTCTTGTCTCCACTGCCCGATTTTGTGGTTAACCTTGTATCCTAGTCTCGTGGATTCTCCTTTATTGGCCATTAGATTTAGGGTTGGCACTACGTGGGAAATCCCGATTTTGTTTGCATGGTCCCACATGTCAACACCATAGACATCACCCACCCGCTTCCACTCATTTTAGCTCCATTCATCTCTTTTCCCATTCGGGTCCGCATGTGTCTACTTGGTCCATGTAGGGTTAGCCTTCCCCTCCCCTTGTCCACACCTTCGGTTTGGCCTGGAACAATGCTCCAAAGGTTGATGCCAGCTAAAAAGAAAAGAAAAAGCATAATTTGGCCACTGTCAACAAGAAATGTACCATAAAACACAAAAGATGAACGAGACATACAAATTTAGCGCGTGAGAAAAAGCCAAACATGACATCTACCCCTTATCCATGGCTATCACTCTGGTTCCTATAGAAATTTCTGAATCTTAATTCTTATGCATAAATTATTTTTGTTAATTCGGTTAAGCTTCTCCTACTTATACAAGTTATCAACTGAATAAATTCAAGTTAACATCAAAGCAAAGCACATGACAGATCTCTACCAATTCAGATCTAGAATAAGCACATGCACGCATAGACAAAGTGACAGTTATTTCTGGACAAACTGTCCTCGGAAAAACCCAATGTGGGAAAACTCGTCTCTGGCTGCTGGAGGGCTCTATTATTAAGAATATTTTTGAATACACAACTCTGGGTTCCAGATTTGGAAAACCCTACAGAGAAAACTCTAAATCTGCAGCTCCTGGCTGATCTAAGACCAAAAATTCTGATTGATCCACACCCTCAAACGGGATTTACAGAACTTAGCTAGATCTAGGCCTAGAAACCCTAGTGCTGCCCCTGAAAGGCACTACTGCTACTGTCTGTTGCTGCTGCTGCTGCCGTCTGCTACTACTGCTGCATTTCTCTGCGTTGTCCTTGCTGATCTCTTCTCTGCTTCTTGTGTATTCTAGACCTTGGGATCAGATCATCCGCTTGGTCTAAATTCCCCTCTCTGCAACTGAAACACTTCTGAGAATTCTTAGCAACCCTGCCCTAGAATCTCAGCTTAGCTTCAGTGCTCTGCTTCTGTGTGTCTTACAAATGATCCCAAGCCTTTCCTTTATACTTTTCTCGTTGACAAACCAATGTCTAAGATTAAATCTTTAATCAGTGGCTAAGATTAAAAGAAAGCTTGACCCGTGTGACTTAAGAGAATTTCGTCACATGTTTAATTAAATTCACTTAATTATTTTATTTTCCTAAGTTTTAACTTAGGAAATACATTAAATTAATTAATTAATTTAATATCTCCTAAACAAGGTGAAATTTCCCAAATCCATTTCTGGGTCTTGTAGATTAGGTGAACTCTAGTCCTTCCTCAAATTTTGGGACCTCAAGCACAACTGATGCTACCCAAAATACACAAAATCTCAACACTCCCTCTTAGCATCAAGGGTGTGCTCTAGCAATACATCACACTTATGCATTACATGATTTTGGGCACTGGTTCTGTGCTGCTGAAGCTTGGCCTCCTGCCACTCAACTCTGCACTGCTGCTGCCATTCTGTATTGCTGCCTATGACTTTGCCACTACCACTGCAACCACTGTACTGCAGTTCCCTCTCAATATGCTGCATCTATGCTGCTCATAGCACTGCCACTACTGATCTGCTGCACTGTAACTTCAGTTGTTGAGAGAAACAACTGAATCTCTCGCCCAATCTTTTGACAGACAAGTCAGATGGGCTGCATCCTCATCACTGAAGCTCCATAGGCTACAGATCTGTGCTGGCATCTAAAGAACGATGCACAGCTAAAGCTCTGCCTGCGTAATCAAACTCCCTCTGCACTGCTGAAGTCACATCAACGCCTTGTGTTGAAATCTAGCACGCTGCAGCTGCACTGCTCTGTCCCTCTGAAGCTCTCTGCGCTGCTGTAGCTCTACACTGCATAAGCATCACTGCTCTGTGCTGTTGAAATCACATCAGCCTCTGCGCTGCTACTGCTTCTACGCTGTTGCTGCTATGCTCTGTGCTGCTCCTCCCAGCCTCCAGATCTGCCTCTGCTTATACCTCCTCTGTGATCTATGCATCCACTACTCCACTTTTACCGATACAGTGTTAAGGCTGCCGTAGCTCACTTGTGATCCAAGAGATGAGCTGCTCAAGGATCCCGCCTCACTTCCATGTTGCTCCTCTACATGTCCATGTCACCCCACCTCTGTGGTTCATGAGCACTCATGGACGCATCATCTCCGGACCCATCACCTGCCACCATTGCTTTGGAAGAAGATGCTTCCTTGTCCTTCTTCTTTTCTGGACAATGGCTGGCAAAATGTCCCATTTTGCCACACTGTAAGCACTTGATCTTAGAAAGATCCTTCTTCTTGTAGGAATTTACAGGGTAAGTTCCTTAGATCAAGAACCAAAGGTCACTACTCACAAACAGATCAAAAATCAGTACACTAGTATAATCACGTGGTTAAAACCCTTGAAGAGGGAAACAGTCCATGGCCTGAGCCAACGTGGCCACTTCAGGCAATTTATTAATATAAAAATAAAAGTTACATATGTTTCTCTCATAAACGGTTACCGGACAAATGACCCTCCATGCTCTTTAAATAGAGATCATGGACCAATCAGATGTTAAGCCATGGATCAAGTGTCGTTAATACCGAGGTGAGAGATAATCGTTGGATAACTACAAATCGTGACTGTCGGATTATAAGTTACAAATGTACATGGTGAAGAAACACACTTTACCTAAATCTACACTAGACTAAGTTATTCTTAAATATTTCCTATGTGTCGAAATATCCTAACATCCCCCCTTAAGAACAACTTGGGATAGGATTGAAGGATTTACAAAGGTGACACAAAAGGAGCCTATTTCCTATGTGTTGAAATATCCTAACATCCCCCCTTAAGAACAAATTGGGATAGGATTGAATGTTTTACAAAAGTGACACAATAGGAGGAGAAGGAAGGAGGCATTAGAGCCTATCTCCCCTTAATGACAACTTTCTTGAACTCAAGCATGGATCAAAAGTTTGGTAAACTTAAACACGTAAAGATGACCCATAAAAGATATCGGCTACTTGATCATTGGTTGGACGATTACTACACTTCAAGAACGATCATGAAGGAGCTTTCTAATGAAGTGTATGTGGAGTTTAATGTGTTTCATACACTGATGCTGAACTAGATCTTTACATAGTTGAATGGCACTCTGATTATCACACCAAAGTGTATTTGGATGCTGCTGATGAAGACCAAATTTAGACAGGATCTGACGAAGCCACATGGCTTCCTTGCTGGCTTCAACTGCACCACGATACTCTGCTTCTGCTGAAGAAAGGGAGATGGCACTTTGTTTCTTACAAGACCAAGTAATAGGTCCTGAACCAAGAGTGAATACATATCCTGTAGTGGACTTTCGATCATCAGGGTCACCAGCCCAATCAGAATCAGTGAAACCAATCAACAAGGGAGATGCTCCTGCACTGTAATGAATCCCGAACTGAACTGTACCTCGAATATATCGAAGTATTCTTTTAGCTGCTTTCCAGTGACTTTCATGAGGTTGGTGCATAAATCGAGCGACAAGACCAACGGCAAAGGAAAGGTCAGGACGGGTATGGGTTAGATACAGAAGTTTACCAACAAGTTGACGATATAAGGTAGCATCAACTTCAGGGGTAGTACAAGTGACTGAAAGCTTGACTCCAGACTGAAAGGGAGAAGGGGCTGGCTTAGAGTCTTCCATGTGAAAGTGGTGTAGAAGATCACAGGCATACTTGGACTGAGAGAGGGTAATGCCTTCCTTGGATTGCAAGACTTGAAGACCAAGGAAATAATGCAAGTGTCCTAAGTCTATCATTTCAAACTTCTTTTTGAGGCTAGACTTCACATGGTTTATATGGTTTGGATCACTACCAGTAAGGATGAGATCATCAACATAAAGAACAAGGATGGTGAAGGACTTACCCACTTTCTTGGTGTAGACAGTGTTGTCAGAATGACACCTAGAAAAACCATTATCTAATAGAAATCTATCCATTTTGGCATACCAAGCCTGAGGAGCTTGTTTGAGACCATAGAGAGACTTCCTAAGGCGACAAACAAGGCGAGAGTCGTTTTGGATAAAGCTAGGGGGTTGTTCCATGTAGATTTCTTCATGTAAATCTCCATGTAAGAAGGCGGATTTAACATCCATCTGATGGACTTCCTATTTAAAGGAGGCAGCAAGGGAAAGAACAAGGCGGATAGAATTCATTTTGGCAACCGGGGAGAAGGTTTCAATATAGTCATTGCCTTCAACTTGTGAAAATCCTTTAGCGACAAGACAAGCTTTATGTCTATCCACTTTTCCATCTGGTCCAAACTTTGTTTTGTAAACCCATCTGCATCTGACAAGTTTTCTTCCTTTTGGAAGAGGAACAAGATCCCAAGTATCATTTGCTAATAAGGAACGATATTCTTCATTCATAGCTTCATCCCAAGCTGGATGACTGGAGGCTTCTTCAAAGGTTTCTGGATCAGGATTTTCTGGAACTTGAGCCAATAAGGAAGAAGCTCTTTCGAATTGAGAACGTGTACGTCATCGATTGGTAGGGTCACCTGCAAGAGAACCTGCTATATCCCGAGTAGAGCAGACCCATCTTGGAAGCAGTGGAGTAAAAGGAACAATTGCAAGAGGTGAAGGAGGATTGTCATCCTCGCTGTCATCATCTGAACTAGAAGGAATGCTATTAAAAATAGAAGAGAGAGAGAGAGGGGGCACATATGCCAAATCAGGCTCGCAGGCCAAAGGTGGCACACTCGCCAAATTAGGCTCGCAGGCCGATATATTTTCATCAAATTTTACATCTCTTCTAATGATTATATTTTTGGATTTTGGTTGAAGAAGTCTATATCCTTTGACATCTTCAGAATATCCAACAAAAATGCATTTTTCACTCTTAGGTTCTAAGGCTTTATGTTTTGCATCTGGAATATGGGCCCAAGCATCACTTCCAAACACATGAAAGTGACTTACATCTGGTTTGATTGAGCTCCAAGCTTCTTCTGGAGTTATATTCTTTAAAACCTTAGTAGGAGTGCGATTTACTATGTAATTTGCATAGTAAATGGCTTTTGCCCAAAAATTGAGACCAAGTCCTTTAGATTGAAGCATACAATTAGCCATTTCTTTTAAGGTGCGATTCTTCTTTTCAGCTACGCCATTTTGTTGTGGAGTATATGGAATGGTATGTTGCAATTGAATGCCATGCTCAGTGCAAAAGTTGATAAATTTGTTGTTAACATATTCTCCTCCATTGTCTGATCTTAACTTAAGAATTTGATGTCCAGATTGTTTCTCAACAAAGGCCTTAAAGGCCAAGAACATGTTAAAAACTTCACTCTTGAGTTTTAAGAAGTATACCCAAGTACGTCTGGAAAATTCATCAATGAAAGTTAAGAAGTCCTTGCAACTAGAGAAAGAAACAACAGGAAGTGGACCACATAAATCACTGTGCACAAGCTGCAAAGGGGTTGAAGCGTGCCAAGAGGCACGTTTGTCAAAACTATCCCGATGATGTTTTCTGAGTACACATCCGGAGCAAACACCATCTCGGCAAGATACCATAGGAAGGCCCGTTACCATATTTTCCTTACATAGAGTTTTAAGAGAGCGATAGTTGAAGTGACCAAATCGCTCATGCCAAAGTTTGCTCACATCATCATTATGAGCAACAAAAACGGAGGGAAGACATGATGACCCAAAGTTGTCAAACTTATACAACCTTGTGGAATCATCAACAATGCCAGTAGCTAAAATATGTTGAGGATCTTTGAGGTCCTTGATTACAACATCATGAGGTGAGAATTCTACTATTTTCCATTCACCTGAATGAGTTATTTGATAAACAGAGAGAAGGTTGCATGACAAGGTAGGAACACATAGTACATCATTAAACTGACCATTTTCTAGATGAATGGTTCCAGATCCTACAACACTAAGAGATCTATCATCACCAACATACATATGTTTGGTGTTACAATCATTTAAAGAAGAAAACATGGCTTGATTTTTGGCCATGTGGTAAGAAGCTCCAGAATCAATGAGCCACTTAATGCATAACTAGATCTTGATGCTTTACAACCACAAGCAGAAAGTGCCATTCCTGAAGATGAAGGTGAAGAGTGCTCTAAATTGATGTTGCGCTTCTTCATTGCTGCTTCTAAGGCTTCCATTTTCTTAAAACATTTGGACTCTAAATGGCCATCACGATTGCAAAAGTTGCAATGTCTATCTGTCTTCTTTCCTTTGTTTTTATATGCCTTATCATTTTGGTGAGTTACTTTTTCAGTTTGCGGCTGAAATTGCTTAGGACCCTTGTTTGGTTTTGGACTATACTTTTTAGGATACTGCTTCTTGGGATTCTTTTGATATGATTGATGTTGGCCTGCTAAGGCTTTCTTAGAAGCGTTTCCAGAAGTGATAAGACCAAGGTGTAAGAGTTTTT
This sequence comes from Pinus albicaulis, assembly GCA_034641835.2. Classification (NCBI taxonomy): domain Eukaryota; kingdom Viridiplantae; phylum Streptophyta; class Pinopsida; order Pinales; family Pinaceae; genus Pinus; species Pinus albicaulis. The sequence continues at coordinate 897,936,534 of CM076581.1, forward strand.
CTTGTTCTCTTATCAAAGAATCGCAAAAGGAATCAAAAGAGGGATTCTTGTAGGTAGTTCCTGAAGAAATGATGGCTTCTCTAGTGGAATGGAAGGCGGAAACAAATACAGAGTATGCAGGGCCAAGCTTAGCAAGAATGCAATAAATGAGGCTACCATCTTCCTTTTTGACCTTACAACCTTCTAAAAGAATTCTAAGGGTCTTGAATTTGAACAAAAAATCCTCAATAGAGGAGAAATTATTGGGGTCCAAAGTAAGCAACTTATTTCAAGCTGATGGGCCCTGATTTGATTTTGAATGCCGAAGACAGTATTTAGCTTGTCCAAGGCTTCATGAGGGGTGTCAATGTCAAGGATATGAAATCGAAGATCTTGAGCAATGGAAAATCCTATCAACCCTCGTGCTTGATCTTGTTTATTTTCCCATTTAGCGACTTTATCATCATCAGAAGGTTTAGTTTCTACTCTGGTGGCTATTCTATAAAGCCCTTTACTTCTAAGCTAAGTCACCGGATACTCCTAAAATGCCATCGAATCCCCGAATCCTCGTATCGGACACCTACCCGTACCGGATTCGGCCCCAATTCAAAGGATACGGCGTATCCGTATGGGGTACGGTCGGGATATGGCGTGTCCGAAAAGAGATACGCTGTATCCCGACCGTACCCCGTCGGATACACCGTATCCCGTATAGTCGGGTACGGCCGGGCCCGCGGCAAGCAAAATCGCGCTACTTTTTTTATAAAGTGCAGTTTTTCCTCTTTATTTTGTCATCCATTTCATTTGTGAAGTGAGAAGGAGAGCTAGTGTGAGCAAGGAGCAAGTGTGAGCAAGGAGAAAGGGAGTTCTTTCGAAGAGATTCGTGCATCGGTAAGTGCATTGTCCCTCTATATTTTGCATTTAGTTTGTTGTTAGTGTTTGCATGTGCATATGTTTTATATATTTAGTTGTTTTTGTTTATTTTTTACAGTATTCATGGCTCAATCAAAGGCAGCAAGATAGGGGCAAAGAAAGGGGAAGAATGTCTTTATTGGAGATGCCCCTCCTGTCCCTCTTTCATCAGGGTCTGCAAGTATTCCATCCATTGGAAGTGGGGCTGCAACAGTAGCTTCAAATGTGCAGGGAAAACAAATTGTTGACCCCAAATACCCATTGTGGAAATATGTGACAAGAGAGGAAGGGGCAGCAAAAAAGGGAGGAGGAAATTGTTCATGGAAATGCAATTTTTGCAATGGCCATTTCAATGGCAGATATTTCCGTGTGAAAGCTCATTTGTTGGGTATTCCAGGTTGTGGCGTTAAATGTTGTACAACAATTGAATTGCCAGATAGGAAGAAAATGGAGAAAGAGCAGAGTATTGGTGAGGCAAATGTGGCAGCAAAATCAAAACAATCCAAGACTGATGACCCCCTTCCATTCTTGAGGAAAAGCAGCAGCAAGTTCCTTTTGAGACTTCTAGCAGGGGAGAATTAGCAAAGAGAAAGGCAACTGCAGTTGGTCCAATGGACAAGATTTTCCAAAAAGAGAAAAGGGAAGAGCTTGACCTCACCATTGCATTTTTTTTCTATCAGAACTTCATATCCTTTAATGTTGCAAGATCACCTCTATTTATTGAGATGTGTCGAGCTCTTTGTCATGGGGCTCCATCAGGGTATGTGCCTCCTGGGTCAGAGAAGCTCAGAACCACATTGTTGACAAAGGAAAAGAAAGAGGTGGACAAAATGCTTGAGCCTATTAAATCAGCATGGCCAACATTTGGGGTTAGCATTGTTTCTGATGGATGGACAGATCCAGCACGCCACCCACTCATTAACTTCATGGTGTCATCCACGAATGGTGCAGTTTTCTTGAAAGCAGTGGATGCACTTGGAGAGTACAAAGATGCACAATATATGGGTGAGTTATTTCTCAAAGTTATTGAAAGTGTAGGTGTGGATTGTTGTGTGCAAATCATTACAGATAATGCACCTGTTTGCAAGGCTGCTGGCATGATTGTGGAAGCAAAATATCCACAAGTATTTTGGACACCTTGCAGTGTCCATTCATTGAACTTGGCACTGAAATCTATTGCTTCTGATGTGCTTTGGATTGGAGCCACTATTGAGGATGCACGACATATCCGCAACTTTGTAAAAAACCATACAAATGCCCTCACTATCTACAAGGAGTACAACAATCTATCATTGTTGAAGATTGCAGATACACGGTTTGCCTCTTCATTCATCATGTTGAAGAGGTTGAGGGAGGTCAAGACTGCTCTTGGGTCTATGGTTATTTCAGAGTTTTGGTCTTTTTGGAGAAAGACGGATCAAGTAGCCTCAAAGAAGGTGAAGGACATAGTGTTGGACGATATATGGTGGGAGAAGGTAGATCTAATTATTTAGATCATGGAGCCTATCATTTCCTTGCTCAGATTTGCAGATACAGACCAACCCATCCTAGGAGAGGTTTATGAGAGATGGGATTCCATGATTGAGTTTGTGAAGACCATTATTTTACAGAGTCAGTGCCCAGAGTATGAGACATCACCTGAGGCCTTCTTCATCGTCATACAAGATATTCTTGTCAGCAGATGGGACAAGAATTGCACACCTTTACATTGTTTGGCTCACTCCTTGAACCCAAAATACTACAGCCATGAGTGGCTGAATGGTGGATCTTCCCGCAGATTCCCTCCTCACATGGATGCTGAAATCTCACAGGGGAGGAAAGATGCATTGAGGAGGAATTTTTAGGATAGGGCATCCCTTGATGAGGTGGAGGATGCCTTTGCAGATTTTTCCACTGGCAGGGGGCGATTTGGAGGATATGATTTGATTTGAGACAGGGGGGCTAAGAAGCCCCATTCTTGGTGGGCAACTCATGGGGCAGCAAGCCCTCCTCTACAACAGTTAGCCATGAGGCTCCTCTCTCTGGTGACTTCATCCTCTTGTTGCGAGAGGAATTGGAGCACATATGGGAATTTGTATAGTGTGAAGAGGAGCAGGCTTGAGCAGTCCAGGGCAGAGACAATGGTGTATGTGCACACCAACCTTCGTCTCATCTACAGGCAGAGGGAGGATTGGTTGAAGGGAAAGACAAAGATGTGGGATGTCTTTCCTGATGATATGGGTCTGGACAACAGTGTTGAGTTGGCATTGGCCAACTTGGATCTCAATGCACCAGTGCTAGAGCCTGTCAGATTTGATGATGGATTAGAGGGGTCATCCTCCACACCAGCAGATGCAGAGATGATAGAGGAGGAGGATGCATCAGAGGCAGAGGAGAGCAGTGGTGAGCATGATGATCAGGATTTCGACAGTGATGTTGATTATGAGGATTGATGACTCTAACTCATTGAGGCTTCAAGCTTGTAGTCTTGTAGATTGTAGTTGATTTTGTATTTTCTATTTCTATTTGCCATTGGCAGTGTTGTTATGTAACACATTTTGATTCTGATGACTTAATGAAAAAACTACAGTATCTTACTATCTTCAATATTGTCTTTCTGAGTAAATTTGACGATTGTATCATGTATGGTGTATCAATGTATCATTGTAATTTGTATTATAGTATCAATGATGATGTATGACTCATGAGTATCTAATATCTATGTTTGAATCAATGAATTTTGTATGAATTTGTGCAAAAAATATTTAATTTTTAATATATTAATATATATATATTTTAAAATATATATATATTTTTAATAAAATAATATATAACGTAACGTATCCCAGAAGTATCCTGTTCCGGGGTCACCATACCCGTATCTGATTCTTCGAATCCCGGTATCCCGGTATCCCCGTATCAGGTGACTTAGCTTCTAAGTATATCTACCATGTGAGGTAGCCATTGGAAATAATTGGAGCTATTAAGAATAATCGGGCATGCACTTTCCATTTAAAAAAAAAAACTGAAGTTGAGAAAAGCTGAAACAAACTGCTCGAATGGAAAGATCTCGAAAAATTAGGCCGTTTAAAAAAAATGGCTCGAAAAACGGCTTCCAGATGAAGAAGTTATGCCTTTTTGAAAAAACGAGTTGAAGATGCCGAATAGTTACGGGAACGGGATGAAGTGCGACTTTTTAAAAAAACATTCTGCCCCTTTTAACAAAAACTTTTACAAAAGAAGCTTGAGAAGGAGATTTGAACCTAAGACCTCTATTCTCATAAACTAACCCCTCACCAAGTGAGATAGTAAAAGGATTCTGTTATTGTTTGAAAGGATGAAGGGGTTTTTTTTTTTTTTTTTTAAAACTCTTCGGTGTGCGTGCCTTTTCCTGTACAAAAAAACACAAAAACCGAGCATAAAAAAATGAAATGCAAGCCTTACGGTAGAATGTTAGCTTTTCGGTTAGCCTTACCAGCAACTACCAATTTTTTCACTATTTCTGATTTCCGGAGATCGCACAAAGACGCGGGGAAAGAGCATACATAGCAAAAAAAATCCCTTTTTCCTGTTTCTGATTTGTCGAGATCAAACACAGCGCACAACAAAGAGCATACACAGAGAAGAGGGTATAGATTCGACAAATAAATAAAACCTAAAAACCGAAAATAAACAGAGGGAACTGAAATAAGCAGAACTATTAACAAATATAACTACAAAATAGATGCTTTATACCTCCAGATCTAAACTGTCATAACTTGGGCAGCCGGAAACCTTTTCGCATGAAACGAAAGGCGTTCCTCGCTATAACAGACGCTTTGGACACAACCGAGCAGTTCTCCAAGCCCAAAAATGTTCAGAAATAGTAGATCTACAAAACGGCATTCGCATGTAGTCAAACCGGCTTTGGATTTTGATCAACAACGGACACGACCCTCAAAATAGCTCTGATACCATGTAGGAATTTACAGGGTAAGTTCCTTAGATCAAGAACCAAAGGTCATCGCTCACAAATAGATCACAAATCAGTACACCAGTATAATCACGTGGTTAAAACTGTTTATGAGAGAAATATATGTAACTTTTATTTTTATATTAATAAATTGCCTGAAGTGGCCGTGTTGGCTTAGGCCGTGGACTGTTTCCCTCTTTGAGGGTTTTAACCATGTGATTATATTGGTGTACTGATTTGTGATCTGTTTGTGAGCGGTGACCTTTGGTTCTTGATCTAAGGAATTTACCCTGTAAATTCCTACACTTCTTCTTCGGCTACTTCTTTGATGCCAAGGCTGCATCTTCCTCTTCTTCCTTCTTTACTTTGCTTAATGCAAGGCTGTGCTGCTTCTTGGTGAATCTTCGTAGTTCTTCTTGCCGCAGGATTGACCACAAGTTGTCCCAATCTGAGAGGTTCGCTTTGTGCCCAAGATACTTTGGACAAAGGTTTCCCACTCATCTGTGACTGCATTGAGGGCAGTCCTGACTTCGTTGCATCATCTACGGTTGCACCCGTTGCAGTCAGTTGATCCCTGATTGACTGCAATCTGAAGAGGAAATGCTCGATGTCTTCTCCCTTGGTCATCATGAATGACCTCATTTGGGCCTCCAACAACATCTTTCTTTGGACTGATTTTCCCTCATACAGGGAAGTGAAGGCCTTCCACATCTCATTAGCTGTCCTCTTCTCAGCTATGTGTGGCACAATATGATCCTTGATACTGTCCATTATCAGCCGCTTGGCATGCCCAACAGCTTCTCTATGCTTTCGTAGGAGATCCGCATCTGTTGGTGTGGCTAGGGTCTGCTCTGCATGGTCTCTTAGACCGTATGCCTCAAGGACAATCAAGATCCTTGCTTTCCACACCGAAAAGTTTGAGAGGCCCTCTAGCCTATCCTGATCACGCAGTCCATGAGGAGCCATTTGCTCAGAATGTGGCGGAGCTCCTCCTCTCTATGCTAGAGATCTGGATCTAGGGTACTCTACAAACTGGGCACCCTCTTCTCCCTCTAACACTTGATTTCCCTCCTTGGAAATCTACCAAATCAACTATGATCCAACTTCTTTTTGATACATTTGTCAAACCGCAAGTTTCCTTTGGCAAGAAACTCTCTGAGACGCTGATCTCTTCCCAAACTTTGTCATTGTGCTAAGGTTAAAAATCTGAAAACTTCAAAAGTTTAACCCGACCAGCTCTTTTGAATTTCTGCAACTTTTCTGCAGGCTTTTTCTGGATCTGACAGATTCAGATCAGAATCACACTGGTTGGCTTTAGACCTAACCAACATTGTTTCTGAGCTTCCTCTGCGCAGTAATTGCGTGGGCTTGCTAGGATACAACGCTGGACATCGTCACCCTTCCCTTTGCGTGAATCTCCTCCTGAAAACTGCGCTGCCCCTTCAGATCTTCTTTTCTGCTACCTTTTTAGCTGCTTTCTGCAGCTAGATCCTTCAGATTTTTCAGTTGGTGACCCTTCTAGATCTGCAATTGCTTTGATACCATGTAGAAATTTCTAAATCTTAATTCTTATGCAGAAATTATTTCTGTTAATCCGGTTAAGCTTCTCCTACTTATACAAGTTATCAACTGAATAAATTCAAGTTAACATCAAAGCAAAACACATAATAGATCTCTACCAATTCAGATCTAGAATAAGCACATGCAGACATAGACAAAGTGACAGTTATTTCTGGACAAACTGTCCCCGGAAAAACCCAATGTGGCAAAACCGGTTTCTGGTTGCTGGAGGGCTCTATTATTAAGAATATTTATGAATACACAACTCTGGGTTCCAGATCTGGAAAACCCTACAGAGAAAACTCTAGATTTGCAACACCTGGCTGATCTAAGACCAAAATACACACTGATCCACACACTCATACGAGATTTACAGAACTCATCCAAATCTAGGCCTAGAAACCCCAGATTTGCCCCTGAAAGACACTGCGTCAGCCTCTGAAGGCCTCCAAATGCTCAACGCTGTCACTGGAAGAGACTGCATTACCCCAGACTGGGTGACGCAGTCACTACGCTGCCCCTGAGGGTCTCTGCGTAACCCCTGAAGGGCTTCCTGAAAATCACGCTGTCCTTGCTGCTGCTGCCGTCTGCTGCTGCTACTGCTGCTGTTTGTTGTTGCTGCCGTTTGCTGCTGTTGTTGCTGTCTTCCTCTGCGCTGTCTTTCTTGATCTCTTCTCTGCTTCTTGTGTATTCTAGACCCTGGAATCAGATCATCCCCTTGGTCTAAATTCCCCTCTTTGTAACTGAAACTCTTGAGAATTCTTTAGCAAACCCACTTTAGAATCTCAGCTTAGCTTCAGTGCTCTGCTTCTGTGTGTCTTACAAATGACCCCAAGCCTTTCATTTATACTTTTCTCGTTGACAAATCAATGGCCAAGATTAAATCTTTAATCAATCGCTAAGATTAAAAGAAAGCTTGATCCGTGTGACTTAAGACAATTTCATCACATGTTTAATTAAATTCACTTTAATTATTTTATTTTCCTAAGTTTTAACTTAGGAAATACATTAAAATAATTAATTAATTTAATATCTCCTAAACCAGATGAAATTTCCCAAATCCATTTCAGGGTCTTGTAGATCAGGTGAACTCTAGTCCTTCCTCAAAATTTGGGACCTAGAGCACAACTGATGCTACCCCAAATACACAAAATCACAACATGGTGCACCTGGTTCACCATGCCCAACCGGCTCCACAAGTGCACCATACACTTGGCAGATGTTCTAGGGTCCAGAGGATGTCTCTCGCTACAGAGGGAGGGCTTATGTCATCATCTTAGCCCTTATAGATGGTCTACAGGAATTTTCGATCTATTTGGAGACCCATGAGGATGTCCTTATGCCTGCACAACCACTTGGGAGCACCACAGGTTCTTGCTTGGAAAACAAGGGGCCAACCCCTTTGTCCACTATGTTTGGAGACTATTTATACATCATGGCACCCCTTGAACTTCATTAGGCCTCCTCAAAGGCCCAACGACTCACTTTATTGATCATTCGACCCCTTGAGAAGCTTATTCTTGTGTTATTGAGCTATTTGGTGGGCTTGTCCCCAAAAGTATTATTATTATGCACAATATTTTATTCTAGGGGAATTTTTAATCCAAATTAGGCCATTCGAATCCCTTTGAGGATTTTATAAATAGAAGAGAGGCATTCTCTCTCATTCATCATCACTTGGATTGGGTTATTAGCTCTTGTGAGATTTTCGCTATCCTTTTGGAGGCGAGTTTGGATGATATGGTTGAATTTTGATGTTTGGATTTCTCTCTCTTTTCTTTGAGCTTCATTATTGGCATAATGTGATAATTGGATATACTCCTTTGTACATGTAAGTGCTTTTTCTTGTTATTTACTTTTGTCACATGAATGTTGCTGGGATTTTCGCTATACAAGTCTGAAATTTACTGCTTCTCTATACGAATTGGTGGAAATTGTGATCTTTTATAGCATTGCATCATGTCATGGGCCATGTATGAATGGGTGAATGTTCCTAGAGATAATTTGTCTTAATTTCATCTCGATAAGTCAACAATTATTGCAAATCGAAGTAGAAAGACCTTAAAGCAGCGGCTCTCATGCCCTAATGCCATGCGAAGTTGTTTGAAGGCCTCCTTGGTTGGGTGAACTCTTTCCAAACCATAAATTCTCCTTGACTCCATCTCTCCCAAAGGACAAGGCACTAATCCTCCATAGGTGATCACTTATAAAGCTTGTTTCTCTCACCTCCCTTTCCTTTTCTAGGCCTAGTCTCCATAGGTCATCTAGGGCATTAATTATCTCACGTTCTAGCCATCGAAAGACTTCGATCTCTTGTCCTCTACTGCACTGGGGTTTTTCTAGAGGCTCACCAAATTTCACGAAATTTTGATAGTGGGATCTCAGGATATTGCAAGCCCTAGGTTAGGGATCGTCTCTTGCCCTAGGTTTCCCTTGGCTAGTGACCTTATTTGGATCATTGCACTTTATTTCAAGAATATTTGTCCATTGATCCTCTTCTCTTCCACAATTAGGTCAAGCCCCTCCTTGCTTGATCAATTCCATACCCTTGACCTAGTTTTAGTTCTGTTTGGCCTCGTGTGGTCCCACAACCTGTTAACTGTTGAGATTTTGAGTGTTGTGGTAGCATTGGGTGTGCTTTAGCCCTGGAATTTTGTGGAGCGGCTAAGACACACAAGACCTCCAAAACCCAGAAAGCGTTTGGAGAAATTTCATCTAATGTGTGAGATATTAAAATAATTAATTTTTTTAATGAGGACCCTAAGTCTAACTTAGGGAATTAGAAAAATTAAAGTGAATTAATTAAACACCTATGATGAAATGTTCTAAGTGACGCAGATCAAGCAGTCTTTTAATCTTAGCCGTCAATAAGAGATTAAATCACAACTGTTGATATGTCAACGAGAAAAGAATAAGAGAAAGGCTTGGGGTCAGTTGGAGACACACACATAGAGGCAGAGCTGAGAGACTAAGCTGGTATTCTAGGGCGGGTTTGCTAAGAATTTCCAGAAGAGTTTCTACTGCACCGAGGGGTAGTATTGGCTAAGGGGATGGTCTGATCCCGAAGCCAAGAGTCAGCAAGAGGCAGAGGAGCAACAATCAGGAGCAGCGCAGAGGAAGTTGAGGCTATGCAGCAGGCTGCAACTGCGCAATGTAGAGGGTTTCAGCCGCTACGCAGGCCCAGGAGGGGAAACGTTGGAGCTTCAGGAGGCCACCATGGTTACCAGAGGCCATCTAGGGCAGCCTAAGGACTGCCTCACCCAGTCTGGGGTTACGCAGTCCCCTTCTGAGCAGCATAGGGGCACGCAGAGCCTAGCAGGGCTGACGCAGACAGCTTCAGGGCAGGGTTGGGGTTTCTAGAGGAAGAACAACGTTGAGTTCTGTAAATCCCGTTTGAGGGTGTGAATCAGTCCAGTCTTTAGTGTCCAGAACAACAGGTATTGCTATAGATCTATTTTTTCTCTATCAGGTTAACTAGAAAGGTACCCAGATTTGCTGTACTCAGATTCTACTTAATAATAATAAACCCTCATATCCGTTGCACCGGTTTTCCTGCATTGGGTTTTTTCGGCGACATTTTTCCAAAAAATCTGTGTCACTTTGTTGAATGAGTGTAATATTCAGTAAATGATCTGTATGTGTGTACGCTGTTAGTTGTGTTTACTTTGGTATTTTCTTAAAATAACTTGTATAATTAAATCACAAGTAGGAGAAGTAAATCAAGATACTACAGTAGGGTTTTTGTATTATTGTATTCATAAATTTTCACATTAACGCTAATTTCACAAAGATCACATAAAAGCCAAGTCTCCATAAAGATCTCTAGGTCTAGGAATCATCTTGACAAAGCATACTCTCAAAACCTAGCCCTAAGGATCTTCTTGGCCCTTTCGAGAGAGCCCATCACCTTGGTTCTAAAGCAGGCAACCCATCTAGTTGAGTCTCTCTTGTGAATAGGCCTAGGAATCACCTATTCATCTTATCATTGACCATATATTTTCGTGATTCCATCTTATTGAGTCTCCTCCCATCAGTGAAAGTCCGTAAAGAGCAGGGAGCCTTAACTAAGGTGACAATGTGCTATCGCTCCATTATTTCCCTTGACCTAGTAGTTGCCCTATTGGATCCCCTGCTAGGACCCCTGCTAGTTTGAGCTGTCACAGGCCCTAGATGAGTCCCCTCCATCATTAAGGAATCCATGATTGTTCCAACCCCTGGTGGGCGATGAACTGCCCTATCTTAAGGGGCGTATCCACTTCTACATATCACACATCATGCTCTCATCCCCTAGAGCCCCGAGCAGTCATGAAGAAAAATAAGTCAAAGGCAAAAGGCATATGAAGAAGGGTGGAAAAAAAAGAGGCCAGGGTATCTCATGTACCACGATTTGCTCCCTCCTACACTCATATACCCAAGTGTGGGCTTCCCTTATTATAGCTACCCTTGTTCCATGACATGTGGTCTGGATGATTCCCCTGATCCCTACTCCGTTCCATTATATTATCATTTGCCACCTACCACTTGAGGGATGTACCATGGACATGTCATCCCCTTTAAAGGTTGAAACCACCTAATAGGGTCTTTGATTAACCCCTTATTGAGCTTGGAGACACTTGTACATGCCAAAGCCCACTATGGAAGGGCATGCCACCATGAAGTGCCCCATTGGTTGCATGACTCGTAAGCTCTTTTACTTGATTATTCTGATGACTTTTTGTATTAGAGGGAAAGGGGACACATTGGATCTTATACAAGATTGTGGGTGGGTCTCCATTTGGGGCTTGGTCTCCCTATACAGGGTCCTAGCCCTCCAGTGGGCCACATTGGCACTTGTAGGGTGAGCGTTGAGAGCCGTGGGCCTCCACCATAGCAGATATTAGTTCATGGATCCCCAACAATGCTCATTGATTGCTTGTGTTCCACCTTTGGGTGAGAATGATGCACTTGGTTCACCATGCCCAACTAGCTCCACACTTGCACCATACACTTGGAAGATGTTTTAGGGTCCAGAGGATGTCTCCTGCTGTAGAAGGAGGATTTATATCATTATCCTAGCCCTGGTCTATAGGCATTTTCGATCCACTTGGAGACCCATGAGGATGCCCTTGTGCCCTCACACCCAATTGGGAGCACCACAGGTTCTTGCTTGTAAAGTAATTGACCAACCCCTTGTCCAATATGTTTGGAGTCCAGTTCTACATCATGGCACCCCTTGGACTTCATTAGGCCTCCTCAAGGGCCTATCGACTCACTATATTGATCATTCTGCATTCTTGAGAGGCTTATTCTTATGTTATTGAGCTATTTTGGTGGGCTTGTCACCAAAAGTATTGTTATTGTGCACATTATTTTATTTTAGGGACATTATTAGTCAAAATTAGGCCATTCGAATCTATTAGAGTGTAATATCCCCTTTTATGGTGTTCCTTATGACATGGTTAGAACTTAGGATGGACTCTCAGGGTCGGGGGCAGATAGGTCACAGGTGCAGGTTTGTGTCATCAGCGGGCCCAGGGGATTTATGGAGGAGTTTTGAGGAGTTTCTATGAGGACCAGTGGCATTCGCTTGGTATATTCCATCATCCACACAGTTTGCCTTTCGTTTTGGTGCATTTCGACAAATTTTGGAAAACTGAGTTATTTTTGGGCTTAACTCAATTAATTACGCTCAAGGTGGAATTCCGGGAGGGATACATGATAGAACACCTTAGTGTAATAGCTCTTTGGAATCGGAACAAGAATACTTACATGATGGGATGGCTGGACATAAGTTTCAGTGACCTGAGGAGACATGGTGGGCGAATTACTCTTTTCCCACATTAAAAAGAATATTTTAATTGGAAAAGAAGAGGGAAAAGTGCTCCATGATTAAAATAATAATAAAATAGAAAGCTCTAGAGGGGTCCATGAGGTCTATAAAAGAAGAGGAGGAGGTCATTGGGGGATATCTTGGATTTGGTATTATTCCTTGTATTTGAGGTTGAGAACCCGGTTCTCTACTCCATTGGTAGCACCAAGACGAAAATCCTTGGGTGACTGAGAGAGATTGGGCAAGTGCCCAGCTCCCCTTGGTGAATTCATCCTGAATTCACAGGTGAGCTTAGCAGTGCCACTTTAGTTCAGTTCAAAGGCTGGTGCAATGCAGCAGAGTATATTGGAGTTGCAACATCAGGCAAGAGAGTGTAGCCCCTTCAGGACTGCGTAGAGGCAGCCAAGGCTGCATAGTGATTGCACAATTCAGTTGGTGTGGGTGCCGAGAGTGAGGAGTGCAGAGCAGATTGCACCAACGGTTCGATTTCCCCAGCAAAGCAACATTCCAACCCCAAGAGGGCCAATTTTCGGAAATTATGTATAATTTCACTTTTATACATACTTCTATCAGCATTGTTGAAACATCATATTGGTATGTGTTGTTTCTTGTTGATCCATTATATCTTGTCATTAAACAATGGAGTATTTGAAACACATCATAAACCAACACAACAACACCCCAGTAAACTATGATACACTCCCAGAAACTAAACAAAACAACAGACCTCTCTCAAGAGGAGTCCATACCATTCTTCAACAAGAGCAACCAAGAGAATTGTAGAAAGAGTCGGAAATTGGATACAAAATCCTTGCACTTAGGACAGATTTGAAGCACACGAGGGTCGCAATGAAAGCCCTATTTAAACTAGATGAACTAGATGCACTCCTCTCAGGAGTGAGCCAATTAGAAGGAAAGAAACTGATGTGGGCTCTACAACCTGCTATGCTTGTTCTTATACAACCTAATTTTTTTGAAGAACCTTGTGAAGGGTTCAAACTTCAAGTTGCATCATGCCTCGATAACATAATGAGGTTAACTGCACCTATAGCTCCATACAATGATGATGTTATGAGGAGAATTTTCAGATTGATAGTAGAGACTTTCCAGGACTTGGACAACAGTGTAGGCTCTACCTTTGGGAAGAAGCTTGAGATTTTAGGGAGAAAAGAGCTGACAACTAGGTTTGGAGGGCAAAGAAGGGCCACGCTGGGGTTAGAGACGAAAAAGCTGGGCTAGAGGCCCTAAAAACTTTGCAAACCCTCGCCAAAATTCAAATTTACTTCAGATCTTCAGTATTTGCCCAAATCACTGCAAAATCTTCAATTGCTGGCCCTGCAAAAATTTTATAGACTAGATCTTACCCTCAAGGGCTTAGATCTAGCTCCAACCTGACAAAGTTTCTTGAATTTCACCTACACAAATGAAATTTACAAATACCCAAAACCCCAATATATATATATATATATATATATATATATATATATATATATATATATATATATATATATCAAAATCTCAAAATCCCAGCTACAAAACAAGGGTTAGAAAATTTTTCTACAAAAATCATTTTACAAAATATACAAATGTCTAATGCTTAAAAGTTTTTTTGAAGAATAATTTGTTTATGAAATTTGACATTGGCTTAATGTATTTCGAAAAATAGATGTTAATCACAGCCTTAGCGAAGTAGGAAAATCACATAAAATTTCTGAAGTCCAAACAAAGTCAGCCTGTGCCCACAGTGTGTGAACTTGAAGGCCAAGGGCCAAGGAACTTGCAAACTCTACATATATTTCTTAAGAAAAATCGTTAGATCATAAATGAATCAGATCACCTAAGATGAGCCCAAAACTTATCAATAGAATGTTCCTATCATCTGCAAATGAAATAACAATTCATATAACATTGAATCACAATATAGGAAAGCACATATCGAACACATACCACAGATCAATGAGACAAAGACACCATGAACTGTACCCCAAAGTCTTTTATTATGAGATTCAAACGTTCCCAGCAGAACAATGGCTTTACACCAACATTTACAAAATTACATCAGACCAAAGATCATCCTGATCAATAGAAGGTCAATAGCCTTCTATTTATAGAGAAATTCCTCCAAGTGGAAAATAATGGCTAGTTGGCTTCATCCTCGTCAAAATAATCTCGACCGTTGATAATTCTTTGATCAAATTTTAATCTTTGCTGTTGAAAATATTTATATTTGAGGAATTTTCGAATTTCTTATTAAAACCATTTTTTATTAATCCAAAAATGTTTTTTTTGTTGGATTAATATCCTCAAAAATTTGACTTTGGCGTAACCACCAAGGTCCACGAGTTTAGTTTTTCTTAAAAAATTCATTTTTTCTTTGGTGGGGGACCTCCAAAAATTGACTTTTTCATGACCCACGAATTTTTTGGTCATTTTCCACTTTGAGAAATTAATTTCTCTAATTTAAATGTTGGACACTAAATTAATGAATTTAATGGCTTAGGAATTAATTTTATTTTTGCCAGAAAAATTAATTAGTTGAGTGACGAGTGGGTTAATCATTTTTCCACCCTCAAATATTTTAACCATGGTGTCTAAGTATGAGGGACCATACACTAAAATTCTTTTTACATAAAATTTTACAAATTCAACCCTCAAAGGGGGAATACCCGTTCGTTATAGACCCTCATAATTTTTACCCAATTCCACGACACAATATGATCTAGTAGACCAAGTGATTTGCAATTAAATAATTTAGCCAATTAGCTTAAATTATTCCCAAATCACTTTTACAATAGACTCGACTAATTTTCACATCATATTTAATATTCTTAGTTAATAAATTCCACCCTAGCTTTGGGGTTAAGATGGAGGGACAAACTCTGCCGATTATCCATGTTTAGAAACACACATAATGCGGTGAAACGAAAAACCTCCTAAGATGAAATTCACCACCAAAATCATAGGCTTACATAGGTTGTTACATAATTAAACGATCATACTAGCATCATTTACATTACAAATTTGTAGAATTGGTTTACAATGACAGAATAAGTTGCTGGCTGATGATTCTGATCCTTGAAAAAATTGGCACAACTGCTTCCTTGGAACTGTGACAAAATGCGTGCAACATGACATGAGATGTAGGCTCCCATCCAGGGCAAATCCCCTTCAAAGGGTACAACTGAGAAAGAATCTCTTCTCTTCTTATAGAATTAGATCAAATGAGAAATCGAAGACCCAAATGCCAAGACCAAGTCCACTCACAAGCCGCAAGTCATTCCTCCTTTCAAGCCTTTCCAACAAGTCAAAGTCTCCACAAATCAACAATGGTCAAACCCTTCCAAAATTGGTCAAACTTCAGATTTCAGGCCCTGCAACAAAATTTCGGCTTCTTGCAACAAACTTGCAATTTTCGGCCTTCCTGCAACTCTAAAATTTCGTACGTGTGAGGTTATCTAGGCTAGATTCTCTCTCTTTTGACATCACTTTTCTTCTTTCCTTTCCTTTGACTTCTTTCTTGTCCTTTTCACTGGTTTTCCTCCTCCTTTCCCAAGAGATCTTACTTGCTTAATTGTGTATGTGAAATGAGGTCAAGCTGCTTGTATATATATACATCTGAGGAGGTTGAATTACCCCAAACTAAGCTGACTTGGTCTTGTCGATACAAAAATGACATTTTGACTCAAAATAAATTTTCTTTACATTTTCTTTTCAAAGTCCAAATAGGACTTGACTTCAGACTTATGACAAATACTCTTTTGAATTCACGAACCCTAGAAGCATGAAGAACATGCTTGACATAGTGACAAATCAACTTAAGCGTGAAACCCATGCTTGAAAACAATAATTCTCTCTTCTTTCGACAAAAATATACAATGTCATGAGTGCAAAGATAATTATGAAGATCGAATCTAGTTACATTCTCCAAGAGGGGGGATCGTTGCGATCTTCATCATATGGTGAGGCAGGTTGCTGCTCAATATCAAGGCTAGCCATGGAGTGGTAGACTTTGGCATTACTGGGTTGCCCTTGCAGGTTGGTCATAACTTCGATCATGACCGTGTTTTGGCAGAATTTTATAGAAGTGTAGGCTCTGGTACGAGCATGTTGGGCAGTCAGTCATGACTAGAGTGTTCCGGTGTTAGCAGGATAGTCTCACACTACGATGGGAATGGGATCCTGGCATCACAGGATTTGGCAGTTCAACTACCTTTAGGGATGAGCTGGTTCTTACAGGGGGAGATCATTCAGATCTTCCATTGGGTTTTAGTGGCTTGCTATTAGCGTGGGGGACTTCACCAGAATGGGGGGATGATCAATAGGAGGAGATCAGGAGGAGCTCATGCAGGCTAAGATTTATCTCCACAGGGGTTGGATTGTAACTTCAGGAGCCTACTCCTGAAGTGCATGAAATTGACTACTCAGTAGGGCAGCTTCACAAGGGGTTGATCAGGATTTTATGTTATCGTGATGCTCTGCTCATGGACAATATGGGGAGGGATTCTAGAGCTTATACTTGGTTGGATAGTGGGTGGAGCATGAGGTGCTTCACGTTAGGATGGCTTGGGATCGTGGTATAGAGGGATTCCTTTATGACCGAATAGTGCATAGGACAGGGATGACTTAGTGGCACATTTGGGACCTCAGTATTGTTGTAGAGATAGTTTGGGACAACAGATGGGGGAGCGCTTGTTCGAGCATTGCTTGAGGACAAGCAATTTTTGGCGGGGAGGACTGTGATGTTCCCAATTATTGTGAGTGCAAAATCACTAAGTGTTTTTTCCAGTTTTTATTAAAAGAGGGAAAATATTATTTTTATCAGAAAAATGCAACAAAATAATATTTTATTGGAGAATGACAACATATATTATTTTATTAAAATGGTGGCAAAAATCTATTAAGTGGAAAATGGCCCCCACCAATAAAATAATATTAAAAAGGAGTCTAGAAGCATGGAGAGACATTATATAAGGAGAGACACATTTGTTGGGGATCTTTTGACTCTTGCACTTCACATTTTATCTTCTCTTGGAGTTGTTTAGCACAAGGGCCAGAGTGTTGTTTAGCATAGGAATCCTACTCTTGGGTATATGATGTATAGGAAGGAGCAATCGTGGCGCATGAGATGCCACGACCTTGATTTTTCCAACCTTCTTTATATGCCTTTTGCATTTTATGATTTTTCTTTGATTAACTGGTCGGGGCTCAAAGGATAAGAGCATGATGTGTAAGGTATAACAGTGGATACCCCTTTTAAACTCCTTTTAAGGTAGGGAGGTTCATTGCCCACCAGGGGTTGGGAGAATCATGGGTTCCTAAATGATAAAGGAGGCTCATCTAGGGCCTATAGGAACTAGGGTGATGGCCATGGGGATGAGGTAGAGCTCATGCATTTGGCTTTTTCCCACATGCTAAATGTGTTTGTCTCGACCATCTTTTGCATTTTGTGGTACATTTCCCGTTGAATGTGGACAATTATGCTTTTATTTATTTTTTCTTTTCAGCTGCATGAACCTCCAGGGCATTGTTTCAGGCTCGACCCATTGTGTGGGCAAGGGGAATGTGAGACTAACCCTATGTGGACCCAAGTGGGAAAGATGATGGATGGGGTTATAATAAATGGAAAGGGAGTGATATATGTGGATGGGGAAGTAGGACCACACAACCAAAATCGAGGTTTCCCATGTAGTACCACCCCAAAACCCAAAGGTCAGTAAATGAGATCCCACGAGACTAAGATCCAAGGGTAACATCCAAATGAGGTCTAAGAGACAAAAGAACAGACCCAATCCACTCTTTCTACTGAGTTCCCCCATTAATCCGTGCCCAAAAGTGTCCTTGATAAACAAACTACAATACTCAATTACCAAATGTCAAGGCATACCTTTAGGTTCAGGAGGCCCACCTTCAAACATACGATCATGAAAAATGGGTGAGGGATCACATGGCTGGCTCAGGTGGCAAAGAAATGGCACGATGAGCTAGTTGTTGGTTGCAAGGGGATACTAGCCACCGACTTAGGACCATCTTGGAGAAAATTTTCTCCTAGGGATTTCACCCACAAAATGGTGGGTAACATGAATGACAATAGAAATGGTGTAAATTTTTGTAGATGTTCTATGCTTGATGCAACTTTACTTTTATTACAGCAATCACCCAAACAGTTAAGTAAAATGCTGATAGAACATACCAGTGGATCTATAGAAGACAAACCAGAAACAAGAAAAATGTGATGGTGTGTTATGGCGGTCAACAGGATGCTTCAACCAGCAAAGTCTCCTTGATCAGCCAACCCAAAATGTGTCACCACAATCCTCAAATCAGTCACCCAGTCAACTCAAGTCAACTCTAGAAAAGTCAATGCTGTCCAGAAAAGTCAACGCAGGGCAGCAACATAAAAGTCAACGCAGCTCCAACTTCGGTCAACCTTTTGACCTTGGTTCTTGTGCCAATGTGTACGGCCTCCCAAAATCGAAGTCTCCAATAAATTTCAGCCTCTTTGGACCATGCATTGACCAAAGTCAACGCTGGTCAAACTTCCTAGGAAACCCTAGCTGCAGCAATCTGCGTCCTTCTTCTTGGTTGTACAAACTCGTCCTTTTTTTTTCCCACGTGTGAGCTGAATTCGTCCTCCAAGGAGCTCGTACTAAATCAGAGAAGAGAAGAAGATGTGTGATGAGTGAGTGTGAAATGCTCTCCAACTTTGACTGTATTTATATACATCATTGAGGTGTGTGACACATCTGCTGGGGGTGTAAAACCTTAAGGCCGACCTGCACATATAGTTTATTATAAATAATAAATTCAAAATAAATGTTCTGCTCATCGGATTAAGATATATTTTATATGGATTTTACACCTCTCCGAAAGAGGAATCCAACAAAAATATTAGCCTCTTAATCCGAGCATCACAACATGGAGTTTGGACCTAGTTGTCCAAATTTAACACTCCCTCTCAACTAGGGAGAACTCCATCCATCAGTGCAATCAAACATCGTGCGTCATCCCGCCGTAACTTGCTTTGCTGGCCTCTTTATTTCAGAACAAAAGTGGGTCAGTCACAAAGACATCATCCCCCCGACTGACATAATCAGTCCAGAGGTTCGAAACCTCTATCAAACTCATAAAGAGTATCCAACCAACCCAAAGTTGGTTCATCTGACCCGAAGTCAGGCAGAGGTCCCAGACCTCACTAAACTTGATCCCAGATCAAGTGGTTGGACCGTGCCATCCTAGATAGAGAGTACGACAATCTTTGATGCGTCCATCAGTATTTGCTACTAGTCTCTAGCTTTTCCCACCTCATTGGCCAAATGAGAGGTACTTCCCATGAGCCCTGAACTCAATGGGTAGGATGCATACGGGGCACAGAAAATGAGAGGTGAACCAACTCAAAATCACAACAGTGGGGTCCAAGCACACCACCAAGGTTGGCAAGCCTAGCCTTGTGGTTGCCCATAGCTCCAAGAAGCTCTCCCCAAAGCCCCCCAGAGCTCCCTGAGCTCATCGTCCAACAGGACCCACATCATAGGGTCTTTCCACGACACCAAGACTCTCACGGAAGGTTAGGAACTTGACCTTCCCCAGGGGCTTAGTGAGAACATCCGCGACCTGCTCATCAGTTCCTATATGATCGAGCCTTACGGCGCCTCGCTGTACCATATCCCGGATAAAGTGGTACCTGATATCAATATGCTTGGATCTGTCGTGGAACACAGGATTCTCAGTCATACGAATCCCACTCTGGTTATCACAGAGTATCACAGTGGTATCTAGCACATGTCCAAACAACTCACTAAAGAGCTTTCGCAACCAAACTGCTTCACAACAGGCCATACTTGCTGCAATGTATTCGGCCTCAGCGGTGCTCAAAGCCACCGACTTCTGCTTCCTGCTCATCCATGAGATCGAAGCAGAACCAAGATTGAAGCAACATCCCGATGTGCTCTTACGATCCACCACACTGCCAGCCCAATCGGCATCAGTATATCCACAGAGTGTCACACTCCCGGCAGTGTATCTCAGCCCATGGTTTATCGTGCCTCGAAGATATCTCAGAAGATTCTTGGCACCAACCCAGTGAAAGTGATGAGGCTCAACCATCTGTTGACTCAAAGTGTTCACTGCAAAACATATATCTGGACGGGTGTTCACTAAGAACATCAAAGCTCCTACGAGTTGACGATACTCAGTAGGATTGGCCAAGATGGGCCCAGCAGCGCTGCCACTCAACTTCTTGAAGTTGAGTTCCATCGGTGTTGACACGGTCTTGCAGTCCACCATACCAAATCTCTCCAGAAGTTTCACAATGTATTTTCCTTGAGAAAAGAAAATCTCTCCAGGTCTCTGCTAGACCTCTAAGCCTAGGAAGTAGTACATCAGTCCTAGGTCCTTCATCTCGAACTCAGCAGCGAGCTCCCTCTTACATTGATGAATGAGAGGGTCAGCACCTGTCAGGAAGAGGTCATCCACATACAGCACAAGAATGAGAGGCTTCCCCTGGACAACCTTGAAGTAAAGGTTCGGATCAGCATTACTTCGAGTGAACCCCAGCTTCATCAAGTAGTTATCCATCCTCTCGTACCAAGCTCTGGGTGCTTGCTTCAACCCATAGAGGGCTTTCTTCAACCTGCAGACATGAGTGTCCCGATCCTGAACTTCAAATCCCAGAGGTTGTTCTACATACACCTCTTCTTTTATTGTACCATGCAGAAAGGCGGTCTTGACATCCATCTGATGAAGACTCCATCCTTGTGTAGCAGCAAGGGCTATGATTGATCGAATGGTGGTATATCGTGCCACAGGTGCAAATATGTCATCATAGTCTATTCCTTCCTTTTGAGAGAAGCCACGGGCAACAAATCTTGCCTTGAACTTTTCAGCACTCCCATCATATCCATGTTTGATCTTGTAGAGCCATTTCGCGGTGACAACTAATTTGTCCTTCGGCCTCGGGACCACATCCCAGACATCATTCTTCATTATGGACTCATATTCTTCGTGCATAGCATCCTTCCAGACTTGATGCTTTACGGCTTCCTCAAAAGATCCAGGTTCAGATTGTACAATAGTACTCATGGCAGCTAGATACCCTTGGTATCTACACGGCTTCTTGCTTTCTCGGAATGTCCCCCTTTGGGGCAGCATGACCCTCAGCATCTTCGAGGGTGTCCCTGAGCCATGATGGTCTCTTTCCCAGTGAAGGAGATGGATCAATAGGGTCCATTGGTCCTTCAATATCAGGCATTGTCTCATCCTGCGGTTCTTCTTGATTTCCGGGCCTTTCTTCATGATTTTCTTCAGATCTTGGAAGATCTACTACTTTCTTCAGGGAAGCATCTTCGTCAAAAGTGACATCATGGCATATCTCTACTTCCCTTTGACCATGTACATAGACTCTATAGGCCTTAGAAGTCTCACTGTAGCCCACAAACATTCCTTTCTTCCCAGAAGCATCCAGCTTACTTCTCTTTTCTTTCGGCACATGAAAATAAACAAGACATCCAAAAATTCTAAAATGTGAGACATCAGGTTTCTTACCAGAGAAAACCTCTTCGGGAGTTTTGGAGTCCAGAGCTGAATGAGGGCATCGGTTTTGAATGTACACAGCAGTGTTTGCAACTTCTCCCCACAGAAACTTCGGTAGACCCTGGTCACATAGCATGGCACGGGCAGCTTCCACAATAGTCCTATTCTTGCATTCAGCAACACCATTCTGCTCAGGAGTATATGCAGTAGTAGTCTCCCTCTTGATGCCAGCTTCTCTGCAAAAGTCTTTGAACTCATTTGACTCATATTCAATGCCATTGTCGATCCTCAAAATCTTGATCTTCTTTCCGGTCATATTTTCCACCAAGGCTTTGAAGGTACGGAACCACATGAAAGCCTCATCCTTCTTCTTCAAGAAGTATATCCAGGTTTTTCGAGAGAAGTCATCAGTGAATGTCATGTAGTAAGAACATCCTCCCAGGGATGTCATGGGCAACATACCAGATAGATCAGAATGGACCAGTTGCAAAATATCAGATGTCTTTGTGACACTTGAGGGGAAAGGTCCCCTTGTATGCTTTCCTTCGGCACAACCCTTACATACACCTTCATGATTATTTCCAAAGTCGAGCATCCCTGTCACCACCTTCCTTGCTTCGGGAAGGGCCTTGTAATGAAGGTGTCCAAACCTTCGGTGCCATAGTTCGGTTTGTCGGATAGTATCACATGTCATTGCTCCCAGCGGACTCCCTCCAACCTAGTAGAGTGTGCCAACTCTAAAACCAATCGAGATAGCTTCCTTGAAGCTCTTCTTCCACATGAGCACCTTTCCATCAGTGAATGTTACATTGAACCCTTTGTCTTCCATGGCTGATATAGACACAAGGTTCTTCTTCAAGTTTGGTACATAGAGTACATCTTGTAAATGTAGGACTTGTCTCAAGGACAAGTGGAGGGTCACAGTCCCTGTCCCTTTCACGGGATATGTGGCATTATCTCCAAGGATAATTTCCAAATTAGTATCCTTCTCAACCATGTCAGAGAGTGCTTCCTTAAATCCAGTGATGTGTCTTGAGGCACCACTATCTATCAGCCAGACATCCATAGTGTCGGGCAGAGATGCAGCAGAGAGAGCAGATACAAGAATATATTCATTTCTTTTATCAACAGCATTAGACTCCTCATACCTGGAGTTTCTAGACCTTTTAGAAGGTTGATTGTTTCCACCAGAGGGAGCCTTCCTCTTTCCTTTGGATCTGTCGTTTCTTTGATTTCCATTCCTCCGGTTGTTGTTGTTGTCATCACTATCGGGAGAATCCTTCTTGAAGGAACATTCTCTAGCATAGTGACCAGGCCTATGACAAGTGAAACACTTACCCTTCTTTCCTTGGGCCCTTGTTCTTCCTTTGTTCTTAGGACCACCAGAGTTCTTCTTCCTAGAATGAGCAGCATAGGCAACATTTCTGTCATTTTCATATTCCTTCATTCTTGTCTCTTCTTGCATGCATCTGGACAGTAGCTCGTCAAAGTTAGGAATAGTACTATTATTGAGAATGGTAGTAGTGAATACTTGCCATTCATATGGGAGTCCTCCAAGTGCGGTGAGTACCATCTCACGATCGACTATTGTCTCCCCAATAGCCAGTGGATTGTTCCTGATTTCGGTCAATTTCAGAAAGTATGCTTGAATAGACTCATCCCGACCTTTCTTCAGATTCTTCAATTGATTATTGAGGAATAGCACTTGGTTTACATTGTTTACTTTGAACATAAGGATCAATTTATCATACATCTCCTTGGATGTGCCTAGCTCAGATATGTAGGCAACCAAACTTTTATGTATGGATTCCCTGATCATTAGCTTTGCTTTGATCTCCCCCTTCTTATACTTGGTTTTAGCAACAGCAGTAGCAGTGGATGGAGGTTCTTGTATCTTACCCAGTACATGGTCCATGAGATCATGGTCTTCCAATTTGAGATCTAATATCATCTTCCAAGCATGGAAGTCATCTCTTCCAGTCAGCTTGTCATTCTCTTTGAATTCATAACTTGTGGAACCCATTTTCTTAGATGGTGATTGCTAAAGTTAGGGCTTGTCTTCACCTCAGCTCTGATACCATGTAAATTTTTGTAGATGTTCTATGCTTGATGCAACTTTACTTTTATTACAACAATCACCCAAACAGTTAAGTAAAATGTTGATAGAACATACCAGTGGATCTATAGAAGACAAACTAGAAACAGGGGAATGTGAAGGTGCGTTACGGCGGTCAACAGGATGCTTCAACCAGCAAAGTCTCCTTGATCAGCCAACCCAGAATGTGTCACAACAATCCTCAAATCAGTCACCCAGTCAACTCAAGTCAACTCCAGAAAAGTCAACGCTGGGCAGCAACATAAAAGTCAACGCAGCTCCAACTTCGATCAACCTTTTGACCTTGGTTCTTGTGCCAATGTGTACGGCCTCCCAAAATCGAAGTCTCCAATAAATTTTAGCCTCTTTGGACCATGCGTTGACCAAAGTCTACGCTGGTCAAACTTCCTAGGAAACCCTAGCTGCAGCAATCTGCGTCCTTCTTCTTGGTTGTACAAACTCGTCCTTTTTCCCACGTGTGAGCTGAATTCGTCCTCTAAGGAGCTCGTACTAAATCAGAGAAGAGAAGAAGATGTGTGATGAGTGATTGTGAAATGCTCTCCAACTTTGACTGTATTTATATACATCATTGAGGTGTGTGACACATCTGCGGGGGGTGTAAAACCTTAAGGCCGACCTGCACATATAATTTATTATAAATAATAAATTCAAAATAAATGTTCTGCTCATCGGATTTAGATAAATTTTATATGGATCTTACACCTCTCCGAAAGAGGAATCCAATAAAAATATCGGTATCTTCATCTGAGCATCACAACATGGAGTTTGGACCTAGTTGTCCAATTTTAACAAATGGGCAAGCAAAATTCAAGCATACGATTTTGACATTGAATATGTAAAGGGGAAGAAAAACGTGGTGGCCGATGCACTTTCTAGGAAACCAACAATTTGCACCCTCATGGAGCTCACAGAAGATTGGAAGGCGCACCTCTTCGCTGAGTATGCTTGTGAACTATTCGGTAGGATTATCCAAGACGACAAATACAAAATAATTGATGAAGTTATTTACTATAATGACAGGATATATCTGGTTCCTGAATGTACACTTACGAAGAAAAGTATGAAGGTTACACATGATATTCCTTTGGCCAGACATCAAAGGTTCTTTAAGACATATCGTCAGATCCAAGAATGATTCTTGTGGAAAGGGCTCAAGGAAGATGTGATGAAGTACGTCAGGGAATGCGTGACATGTCAACAAAATAAGGTTGAGCATACACGTTTTGCAGGTCTTCTCCAACCTCTAACCATTCTTGAACAGAAATGGGAGAGCATATCGATGCATTTTATCACAAGATTACCCAAAGCACAGGGAAAGGACTGCATATACACAGTGGTGGACAGATTGACTAAATTCACACATTTCTTTGCTATCTTAGTGGATTACTTGACCAAACAAGTGGTAGAACTCTTCTTCAAAGAAGTCTTCTGACTACATGGGCTGCCAAAGAATATAGTTAGCAATTGTGATAGTAGATTGATGGGCGCATTCTAGAAGGAGCTTTTCAGACTAGTGGGAATTGAATTGACCCCTAGCACTAGCTATTACCCGCAAACTGATGGCCAAACATAAATTGTGAATAAGTGGATTGAAGGGTATTTGCGCAACTATGTGATAGGTCAACATAAGGCATGGATCAGGTGTGCGAAAATTTCTGAATTTACTAAACATAAACCTTACTGCAATAAATCTGATTTACTTCTCCTACTTGTTTGATTTACTTAACAAGTTATTTTTTGAATAATTCATGAAAACATCAAACTAAATACACTGCAGCGTACACAACTATATAGATCAAATACTGAAGAATAAGCAACCATTAGACAAAGGACACACATATTTTTCGGAAAAATGTCCTCGGAAAAACTCAATGCGGGAGAACCAGTGCAATATCTCTTGAGGGCTTTTATTATTATGCAGATTTTTGAATACAAGCTAGGGTGCCTTAATCGGCTAACCCAATAGAGAATTTCCTCGGCAGAAGTACCTCTATCCGGAGACAGATATTATGGCGGATTCAACTTCAGAATGACGAACCCCACAAGTGCCTACATAGTCCCCATCAAGCTCTGCGCTGAGACTGCATCACCCTTCCTAGTGGCTGCGTCACCCTTCTTCGATCTGCTGAAACTGAGTCCAATTTGCCCCATAGAAACCCCAACGTCACCTCCTCTTGGCCCGCGTCACCTCCTCTTGGCCCGCATCACCCTTCTGGGCCTGTGTAAGCCTCTACGTCAACTCTGCGTGAGCCTAGCTGGGCCTGTGTCACCTCCTCTTGGACTGCGCTATCCTTCCTGGGTAGATCTGCCTCTCTGCAGCTGTATTCTCGGCCTTGGATTCGAAATCCCGTTGCCGAATTGCCCCTCGCTGCACTGCAAACTCACTCTGAAATTCTCAGCAAACCGCGCCCCCAAAATTTCCACTTAGCTCAAGTGCTGCTACTTCGCGTGGGTGTTCTCCAACTGACCCCAAGCCTAATACTTTTCCTGTTGAATAATCAACGACCATGATCTAATCTCCAATCGACGGCTAAGATTAGAAAAGACTTGATCCTCGTCACTTAGAACATTCTCACCCACATGTTTAAATTAATTCACTTTCATTATTTCCCTAAGTTAGACTTAGGGTCTCCATTAAAATAATTAATTATTTGAATAACTTTCACTCTGAGTGGAATTTCTCCAAACGATTTCTGGGTCTTGGAAATCTCATGCGTTCTAGCTCCTACACAAAGTTTCAGAGCTAGAGGACATTCGATGTTTAGCCAAAAATCAACACTCCCTCTTAGTGATGAATGTGCTCTAACAATACTTCAACCTGAAGCATCACCTTGATCCACGACATCGGTCCTTTGCGCTGCTGATGCTTAGCCTGGTGCCCCTCATCCACTGCGCTACTGCCTTTTGTACTGGTGCCCATGACTCTGCCACAGTCACTACCTCATCTGTACTGCAACTCCCTCTCAAATGCTGCATCATGCTGCCCATAGCACTGCCACTGCTAATTGCTGCACTGTAACTCAGTCGCTGAGAGTTAAGCAATTGAAGGACATCATCCAAAATCCTAATAGACAAGTCAGTCTAGATGCACCTTGATACTGAAGCACCCTCTGCTGCTAATTTGTGCTGATCCTCTGAAGCTCTGCGCTGCTAATCCTCTACACTGCGTAAGCACTGCCTCTGCGTTGCTGAAATCCCATCAACCTCTGCGCTACTCCCACGTTGTTGCTGCCTCTACTTTACGCTGCTCAAGTCTTCAACGTCCTACCTCTGCCAATGTGCCTCCACAATCTCTCGCACCAACCGACTCCAATCATCCTTCTACTATCTTTAAGGGCTCCTGTAGCTCGTATCTGATCCAAGAGTTTGGGCACCTCAAAGGTCCTACCCCTTTTCCACCATTTGTAGTTCAATCTACAGATTTATGTCGCCCCACCTCTTCTCTCGACGCACATGAGCACTTATATCCACATCGTCATCACTCCCATCATCACCCTTAGTTGCTGCAGCCTTTGAATTAGAATCCTCCTTGCCCTTCCTCTTCAAAGGACAAGTTGTGGCGAAATGTCCTAGTTCAC
The DNA here is from genome assembly GCA_034641835.2 of Pinus albicaulis. Classification (NCBI taxonomy): domain Eukaryota; kingdom Viridiplantae; phylum Streptophyta; class Pinopsida; order Pinales; family Pinaceae; genus Pinus; species Pinus albicaulis. The sequence goes on from CM076581.1 coordinate 897,963,947, forward strand.
CACACCTGAAGCATCTGACCTTTGAAAGGCCTTTCTTCTTCTTCTGTTGCTGCCCCTGCTGTCGCTTGGATGCGAGAGCTGCATCTTCCTCCTCCTCCTTCTTGATCTTGATCCCTTCGCTGCTGCTGTCTATCTTGGACATCCTCCCGATCTCTTCTTGACGAAGAGCTGCCCACATGTTTTCCCAATTTGGGAGATTTGCTCTGCCCAAGATGCCTTGGACAAAGTTCTCCCACTCATGAGAAACCACATTTAGAGTAGTTGTCACCATAAGACCTTCGTCAGGAGTGGTCCCCATGGCAGCAAGCTAATCACGGATCGCCTTCAATCTTATGAGGAAGGGGTCAATTTCCTCTCCCTTATGCATCTTAAACAGTCGATCCTGATTTTCCAGAAGCATTCTTCTCTGGACAAAAGTCGCCTAATACAATATGATCAACGTCGTCCACATCTCATTTGCTGTGTTCTTTCTAGCAATGTGTGGGACCAAATGATCCTTGACCCCATCCATAATCAAGCGCTTGACCCTTTCTTGCGCTTCCGCATACTTCTTGAACGGATCAACATCAACAGGAACAACTAGAACCTTCTCGGAATGATCTTTGATGTGATACTCATCAAGGATTGACAGGATTCTGGACTTCTAGATGACGAAGTTGGATGCTCCATCCAATCTGTCCTGCTCCCTCAATCCATGTGTGGCCATCTCTACTCACAAGATGTCGAAACGGATACTCTTCTCCCTTCTTCAACTACTACGATCAACAAAAGAATTGGATTTGGGTTTGTTGGCACGAGAAACCCTCTATGGAACACTCTCCCTCTGAAAAATGATTTCCCTCTCGGAAATCCTCTGCCATCTAATGTCGAATCAACCCTCTCCGATCACCCTTTGCTGCTGATCAGCACTAGATCTAAACTTCTTGGCGATAAGTCTTCTAAGGAACTGCTTCCCCTACTTTGTCACACCCTGCTAGACACTGTTCTGCACCAACAGAAACAATGCCCCATCAGCCACTACTGAAGAAAAACGATCTGCACTTCCAGCCACGGCAAGCGGAAAAACTGAGGCTCGAAAACCCATACGCTGGCCTAGCACGCTGGCCTAGCAAACACTACGCTACCACTGCTACAGCTACAATGTCACTCTTCCAGGTTGACACATGCTCTACGTGAGCCCCACAGATGATTATGTCATCCTTCCTCGCCTCTCTCTGGATCTGCGCTATCACTTGGGACAACTACCACCTTGCAACAAATTTTTTTCAGTCTTTTGCTGATGGCTTCAACTCTCCCTGATCTGCAAACGCTCTGATACTATGTGAAATTTTTTGAATTAAGTCTTCTCCCTTCTTCAGTCACTATTGAAGAAAAACGATCTGCACTTCCAGTCACGGCAACCGGAAAAACTGAGGCTCGAAAACCCCTACGCTGGCCTAGCAAACACTACACTGCCACTGCTACAGCAACAACGTCACTCCTCCAGGCTGACGCAGGCTCTGTGTGAGCCCCACAGGTGACTGTGTCACCCTTCCTTGCTTCTCTTTGGATCTGCACTGTCACTCGGGACAACCACCTTCCTGCAACAAATTTTCTTCGGTCTTCTGCTGATGGCTTCAACTCTCCCTGATTTGCAAACGCTCTGATACCATGTGAAAATTTCTGAATTTACTCTTCTCCCTTTTTCACCTGCGGCGCTCAGCAAAAGTTTCAGATCTGGGTTTCTTGGCACTAGAAACCCTCTAAGGAACCCCCTCGCTCTGAAAAATGATTTCCCTCTCAGAAATTCTCCGCCATCTACTGTCGAATCAACCCTCTTTGATCACACTTTGCTGCTGATTAGCACTGGATCTAAACTTCTTGGCGATAAGTCTTCTAAGGAACTGCTTCCCCTATTTTGTCACACCCTGCTAGAAACTATTTTGCACCAATAGAAACAATGCCCCACTAGCCACTACTGAAGAAAAACGATCTGCACTTCTAGCCACGACAACCGGAAAAGCCAAGGCTTGAAAACCCCTACGCTGGCATAGCAAACACTATGCTGCCATTGCTGCAGCTACTACATCACTCATCCAGGCTGACGCAGGCTCTGCGTGAGCCCCACAAGTGACTATGTCACCCTTCCTTTCCTCTCTCTGGATCTGTGCTGTCACTCGGGACAACTACCTTCTTGCAAAAAATTTTCTTCGGTCTTCTGTTGATGGCTTCAACTCTCCCTGATCTCCAAACGCTCTGATACCATGTGAAAATTTCTGAATTTACTAAATAGAAACCCTACTATAGGAAATTTGATTTACTTCTCCTACTTGTTTGATGTACTAAACAAGTTATTTTCTGAATAATTTATGAAAACATCAAAGTAAATACATTGCAGCCTACACAACTATAGAAATCAAGTACTGAAGAATAAGCAACCATTAGACAAAGGACACACATATTTTTCGAACAAATGTCCTTGGAAAAACCCAATGCAGGAAAACTGATGCAACAACTCTCGAGGGTTTTTATTATTATGCAGATTTCTGAATATAAACTAGGGTGCCTTAATCAGCTCACCCAACAGAGAATTTCCTCGACATAAGTACCTTTATCTGGATACAGATATTATGGCTGATTCAACTTTAGAATGACGAACCCCACAGGTGCCTACGCAGTCCCCAACAAACTCTACGCTGAGATTGCATCACCCTTCCTAGTGGCTGCGTCACCCTTCGTCGATCTGCTGAAACTGAGCCCGACTGCTCAATAGAAATCTCGGCGTTGCCCCTTCTGGCTCTGCGTCACCCTTCTAGGCCTGCGTAAGCCTCTGCGTCAGCTTTGCGTGAGCCTAGCTGGGCTTGCGTCACCTCCTCTTGGACTGTGTTGTCCCTCCTGGGTAGATTTGCCTCTCTGCAACTATATTCTCAGCCTTGGATCCGAAATCCTGCTGCCGAATTACCCCTCGCTGCACTGCAAGCTCACTCCGAAATTCTCAGCAAACCGAATTTCGACTTAGCTGAAGCGATGCTACTCTGCGTGTGTGTTCTCCAACTGACCCCAAGCTTTCCTTTAATACTTTTCCTGATTGAATAATTGACGACCGTGATCTAATCTCCAATCAACGGGTAAGATTAGAAAAGACTTGATCCTCGTCACTTAGAACATTCTTACCCACATGTTTAAATAAATTCACTATAATTATTTAATTTCCCTTAGTTAGACTTAGGGTCTCCATTAAAATATTTAATTATTTGAATAGCTTTCACTCCGAGTGGAATTTCTCCAAATGATTTCTAGGTGTTGGAAATCTCACGTGTTCTAGCCCCTCCACAAAGTTTCGGAGCTAGAGCACATCCGATGCTACCCAAAAATCGACAAGGTGGTTGTACCTTGGGGAGCATGGCTACAACACTACCGATAACCTATCCATTGGAATGAAACCTTTCAATGCTCTATATGGGTATGATGCACCGTCATTCTTCGACAGAATATTTGGAGACAACAGGGCACCCCTTGCCAAGGCCTGGATACAAGAGAGTTAAGACATTCTCAGTGTACTCAAGGAGAATATTCAGGTTGCTCAGAATCGACAGAAGATGTACACAGACCAGCACCGGACAGGACATAGTTTTGAGGCAGGGGATCTTGTCTTCTTGTGGTTGCAGCCTTATAGATAGTCTACACTCAAGAATAACGGGGTAGAGAAATTGAAGCCAAGGTTTATGGACCTTACAAAATTCTATGAAGAGTGGGGGAAGTGGCATATGAGTTGGAGCTACCGAGTGATAATAGAATCCACAATGTGTTCCATGTATCGTGCCTTTAGAACGCTATAGACCAGCAAGTCACCACCTTTGTTGAGCTACCTTGATTAGATGAAGAAGGAAAATTAGAGTTGATTCTAGAGATGATCATGGCTGTTCAGGAAAAGAAGTTAAGTGGTAGAGTAATTCTAGAATACCTCATCAGATGGAAGAATTTACCAGAGGAGGATGCAACATGGGAAGGAGAATAAATTTTAAATTTTGCGGCACCCAAATTTGCAATTGCTTGAGGGCAAGCAATTTCGGGTAGTGGGGCCTATGATGTCCTCAACAAATTGATGACTAATGGACTTAGCTTAAAAAGCCTATCGTCCCTTAGGCTATAGTCCTTGAAAAAGGGGATAAAACCCAAAACACCCATTGTTGGGCAAGTATTGGGTAAGTTGGGTGAAAAACCCAAATCTGGGGCTTTGAGTAAGACACACTTAACCAATTAAGAAAGTGAAAACCGCTTAAGGAAGTCTATAAATAAAGGAGGATGGGATTCATTTGGAGGCATCGTTGTGGATCATCTCATTTTGTTTTGAGCAATTGCTCTGAGGGTTTTAAGCAGTGTTCCACGGGGACGCGTCTCCCAGGGTCGGGTGCATGCACCCCTCGTACCACACACACTCAGGACATGAGGACGTTTGTGGGTGTGTTTCCCCACACACCCATTTTGGGGAGTCATGGGGAGATGCAGGGGGGTGTGTTTCCCTAGTGTGGGGGACATGACTCCCCAAAATGGGTGCTTCTGGGTGCCCCCCCTTAAAAGGGGTGCTTCTGGGCGCCCCCTTTGCGGGACGCGTCTCCCCAAAAGGGGTGCTTCTGGGTGTCCCCCCTTAAAAGGGGTGCTTTCGGGCGCCCCATTTTGAGGGGAGATGTGCCCCCCCCTCAAATTTGTCTAATAACACTTAATGTAGAGGACCAATCATTGAGATTGACTCCTTGATGTTGATTTTATTTTTAGTCCTCATTGCCCATTTTTACTTTTCAGTTTTAACTTTGTGTGACACTAGATATTGATGACCTCAGACCGATTATTGACTCCTCACTCTTAACTATTTTTGAGTTTGAAACTTTGAGTTATTTACTTCAGTATCTAGTCTATAGTATATAGTAATATAATAGTCTGTTTTGCTTTTAAATTTTAATTGAGATTCCAAAATGATGAATGATGAATTTAACTTTTAAATCAATGTAGATTATAGAGTGATGAATGATATGGATCAATCTTTTTGAATTTTTCATTATTGAATTTTATTATTGAATCTCATGGTATGGATGAATGATGAGTATGTCATATGAATGATGTATGTATCAAAATGAATGATGAGGATGGATCAATGTATGTCATTATTTAATTCAATTATGAATTTAAATTTTATGTGTGGATCAATGTATTTACTGTTACTATTAGCCTATTTATGCTTTCATTATTGAATATGAATTTGAATTATATATATATATATATATATATATATATATATATATATATATATATATAAAGCTTGACGCCCCCCCGCACCCCCGAAATTTCCCTAAAATTTGAGGGTACTCCCACACGTCCCCCCTGTGCATCTCCCAACACCGGAGTCTTGGTGGAACATAGGTTTTAAGACCCCCTTTCTTCTTGTCAATTTCAGTGGTGAAAGGTTCCACCTTAGTTGACACCTCTCCTTTCTTCTTTTTGTGTTGGGCATAAGGGTTCCTAGTTGGGCAACAAACTCTGGCTATTGGTTTTGCACAAGTACACAGTCTTAAGGTAGCGAGTTCCTTTGAAGTTCGATCTTCATTTTTGAAGCAACGAGACTTTGTTTGGTTCAAGAACACCTGGAAGGAGACATCGAAGTATCCTCCCTTTCTGTTGCAGGGTGTTGCACACATTTTTGTCAAAGTTTCAAGGAAGCGGATGTACCAAATTTTTTCAAAGGATCAAGATCATCAACCATCAACATTTTAAGTCATTGTAAACCCATTCTGCAAATTTGTAATGTAAATGATGCTAGTAAGACCATGTATGTATGTAACAACCTAGGTAAGCCTATTATTTTGGCGATGAATATCATTTTAGGAGGTTTTTCGTCTCATTGATTCATTTGTGTTTCTAAACATGGATGATCGACAAAATTTTTCCCTCCAACCTCACCCCAAAGATAGGGTGGTGTTTATCTTCAAAGTCCTAGGTGAGTCCTAGTGTTATAGTCAAGTCTTATGTAAAAGTCATTTGAGAATAATTTAAGCTAAATAGATAAATTATTTTATTACAAATCACTTGGTTTAGTAGATCATATTGTGTCGCGGAATTAGGTGTGTAATTTGAGAGTCTATACTGAACGGGTGTTCCCCCTTTGAGGGTTGTAAATGTAATATCTTATGTAAAAAAATATTTTAGTGGAGTCCCTCATACTTAGACACCATGTCTAGAATATTAGAGGGTAGAAAAAATAATTAATCCCCTCAAGTGTCAATTAATTAATTTTCTAGCAAAAATAAAATTAATCCTAAGCCATAAAATTAATTAATTAGAGTCAAAATTAAATTGCTAGAGAAATTAAATTCTCCAAGTGGAAAAATTTGCGGGTCTTAAAGGAATTAATTTTTGGAGGTCCCCCACGAAGGGAATATTGGAAATTTCAAGAAAAAATGGACCCTTGGACCTTGGTGGTTAAGTCAAGCTCAAATTTTTGAGGAAATTAGCTCAAAATAATTTTTTTTAAGCTAATAAAGAATGGGTTAAATGAGAAATTGGAAAATTCCTCAAAAATAAATATTTTTGACGACAAAGATTAAAACATCATCAAATATTTATCAACGACTGAGATTATTTTGACGGGGATCAAGCCAACGAGTCGTTATTTTCCACTTGGAGGATTTATCTATAAATTATGAGTCATTTGTGTCTCAAGCCATCTGATGTTTGGCTAATGTAACTGTGAAAAGCTGATGTAAACTACTGTCCCATTGGGAACGTTGGAATAATCATAATAGAGACTTTGGGGTGCAGTTCATGGTGGCTCTGATCTATTGATTTGTGGTATGTGTTGGGTACGGGCATTCCTATATTGTACTTTATAATTGTTATTAATCATTATTTCATTGTAGGTGATAGGAACATTCTATTGGTAAGTTGTGGGCTTATCTTAGGTGATCCGATTCACTGTGTGTTCTAACGGTTGTCTTTGAGAAATATATAGTCTTTGCAGGTTCCCCAACCCTTGGATTCCAAGTTCACAAACTGTGGACAAAGGTTGACTTTGTTTGGATCTTAATTATTTTTATGGTTCTCTAACTTCGCTAAGGCCATTGTTTCTACATCTATCTTTTGAAATACATTTAGCCATTTATCAAAGATTTATAAAAATTTTATCTCTCAAATTCCTTCAAGCATTTTACTTGTATATTTTGTAAATATAATTTGTATAATATACTTGTAAATTATTTATTTTTTCTAACCTTCGTTTTGCAGCTGGGGTTTTTGGGGTTATAAATTATTTAGAATTTTTTGTATATATTGGGGTTGGCTTATTGTAAATTTGTTTGTGCAGGTGAGATCAAAAGAAAATAGCTAGATTAGAGCTAGATCTAGGCCCTTGAGGGTAAGATCTAGTTTCCAATTATTTTTGTAGGGCCAACTACTGAAGAAATTTTGAAGAAATTGCATATTTGAATAAAAATTAATTTTGGAGCAAGGGTTTCAATTTTTTTTGGGGCCCAACATCCTCCTCCAGCCTCAACGTCAGCCTTATCCCTTCCTGCATCAACCATTTTAGGCCCTGTGTCAGCTGTTTTAGCCTCCTAGAGGCTGGCCGCAAGCCCTAGAGGGCCTCAACCTCCCCCTTTAGCCCATGCATCAAAGTTTTTAGGCCATTTTTGGCCGAGTCGTAAGCCTAGGAAGCTTCGGGCCCCCTCTTAGACCGTAGACGGCTTCCCTAAGGGCTTGTCGTGAGCCTTTCTAGCCCTTGTTCTATCTTCGACCCTCCTCTTCCTCCTCTGCAACTCTTTGCTCTCCCTTTTGGCCTCTTTTTTGACCCTTTCAACCCTTCTTTTGACCTTTTTCCTTAGCCGCTAGGCATTCTAGGCCCCTCCCAACCCAATGCTAAGTTGTTTTTTGTAGCATTAGATGTGCTCTAGCCTTGAGATTTTGCAGAGAGGCTAAGACACATGCATTCTCCAAGAGCAAGAAATCGTTTGGAGAAATTCCACCTAGAGATGGCTTAATTAAAGTAATTAATCAGTTTTTAATATTTCCTAAGTCTAAACTTAGGAAATACGATTAATTAAAAGGTATTAATTAAGCCAGGTGCGAATCTTCTAGAAAAAAGTGTGGATCGAGTCTTAGTTAATCTTAGCCACTGATTAAGTTTTAATCATGGCCGTTGATGTCTCAACGAGAGATTATAAGAAGAACTCGATGGGCATTTGGAGAACACCCCAGTGCAGTTACTCAGTTGCCCAGGTAGATCGATTTTTTCAGTGGCTGAAGTTCAGCAAAGGAGATAGAGCCAGTGGGTGAGTTGCAGGTGAGAGAGAGAAGGTATCGACAGTAGTCTGGGAGTGCAGGAGAAATTCAGAAAGGGCCAACATAAGGAAGGACGCAACACACCAGAGTACTGCGCAGAGGGTGACGCAGTGAATTGTGATACCAACATAAGGGCAGAGGGCCTGTTTCAGAGTCAATTGATCGCTGTGAAGAGTGAAGAATTTATCACTAAATTTCTCTGTGTTTTTCCTCTATTTTGGTGTCTAAATTTTTTTACATGAATTACTGTTGAAGATTAATAAAGAAACCCTCATCTTCTGCATCGATTTTCTCGCATTAGGTTTTTCTGGGGACAATTGTCCAAAAATAATTGTGTCAAAATCTTTATGTGGGTTCTAGAATTTCTCTAAATTTCCAACATTTATTTTTCTTCTCAATATTTATTTTGTGAAGGCTGGAGTGTATTTGTTTCGATGTTTGGCAAGTTGGGCATTGATTTTTGAGCATAGATCTAACTTATTTAGTGACTGAAATATCTCTGCATAGGGGTCTGATCAGATCTGATATAAATACGAAGATCACATCTTAAAGGGCTTAAAAATCTAATTTTTCAATTTGGCAAACTTGTTCTTACACTTGGCAATTGTTGGGCACAATTTGGCATACTCCTTCACATTGAAAACTCACTGTTTGCATTAGTGTTTTAAAACTCTGACTCGGGTTCGAAATCGGCCGAGGGTCGACTCAGACTCGGTATTGACTCGGCCAGTTCAGTTTCAATGACTCGGTCTTTCTAAAAAATACATTAAATATTATTTTTTTTATAAAAAAACACAAAGTATTAGAATATAGTCAAAAGACAACATATGATCAAAGTAGGCACATGAATATATCCATTATATCAAAATGGTGCTCAATGCACTGTCCACTACATACATGATATAGAGATCATAATAAAAAATATAACCAAGGAGGCTCTAAATGGCCTCTACAACAAAACATGACTAGTCACTACTGCTAGACAAGGCAACATCCTCTGGCTTAGAGGGTGAAACCCATGGATCCTCCTCCTCATCAAGATCCTCAACTGGAACTATAGCACTAGCACGCTGAGCCTGAGATAGACAATCTATGCACTTGCATCGTGGCTGACTAGAGGAAGTTCCTGTGGCTGCAACTGGAGGACTTGGGCTTAGGCCTGCTACTGGTGGATCTGCATTTAGTTGAGCCTCTACCTGTAAATCGAAGTCAAATCCCACATCAATATCCTCATCAGAGTCAAACTCTGGTGGACGAGTCTCCACTAACCAATTTGATGTTGGATCAATATCATCCAACACAATGGGATCTGAATCAGGTCTTTTGTTGAGCAATTGGTTGTGTCTTAGTCGAAGGTTGTATTGGACATAGACTAGATCATTTAACTGTTTTTGCTCCAAATGGTTTCTCTTCTTCATGTGAATCCTCTCAAAGACAGACCAATTGCGCTCACAACCAGAAGCACTGCAAGTTTGACTCAAAATGCAGATTGCAAACCTCTGCAATTCAGGACAATGGCTACCAAATGCCTCCCACCATTGTGCTACAAAAAACATAGTTGTGTAATGAGTTTCAGTTAGCTCCACAAATTATATCCAACTTTGAAATTATAAACAATTTTACAAAATAATAAAATTTGAATTTGAAAATTGAAATTCTTTGTTTACCTGGCTCATTTGATTCCCTTGCAATCCTTGCAAGGTTCTTGCTAAAGGAACCCGTGGCTTTGCCGAAGATAGTGATCTGATTGTGTATCATCAACTGGTAACTCCCCTTGGGGATCAAGCGATCAATGCAGTCAATCAAACCATCTCTTACTTACTGAGTCAAAGCTCCTTCCGCCAAAGCTTTATAATGATACCTTGGGTTTAGAAAATACCCAGTTGCATGTATAGGGCGATGGAGTTCATTGTTCCATCTTTGAATAATGATTTCCCAAATGGGCCCATACTTAGCCACTCTTTCCTTTTATGCTACCTTTATTTGTTCCTTTGCTTGATCCATAGCCTCATAAATGAAGCCCATAGCAAATCTTTCCCCATCCACCAACCGCATCATCTTAACTAGTGGCTAAACAACCTGCACAATCTTTGCTGCCTTTTTCCAAAATATTTCTTCATTAACTTTCTTTTTCACATCTTTGCCATCTTGTTTGCAAGACCATTGACATTCATTCCATTCATCACTAGAAAACAACTTTTGCAATTTTCTATGTTGGGAAACCATAGATTGCAATGTCAAAAATTGTGTTGCAAATCTAGTGATGGCAAGCCTAATAATATATTTGCCCCCTGTGTGTCTCCTCATCAGGTTCAAAATCCATGAGTGATTGTAAATATATTTTGATATGCTTTTGGCATGCTCTACAATGTTCTTGATCCAATCTATTTTACCAATATCTTCAAGCATGAGGTCTATGCAATGTGCAACACATGGGGTCCAAAAGATGGTTTTGTGTTTTTCCTCTAACATTTTACTAGCAAGAACATAGTTAGAGGCATTATCTGCGATGATTTGAACAACATTAGCCATCCCCACCTCTCCAACAACCTCATCCAAAAGCTGAAACAACAATTGTGCATCTTTCACCCTATCAGATGCATCAATTGATCTTAGAAACATGGTTCTCCGTGGGCAAAAGATAAGAAAGTTTATGATGGTACGGTTCCTCTGATTAGTCCATCCATCTGACATGATGGTACATCCTGTTTTTGTCCATGAGTTTTTGAAATCTCTCAAATATTCATCAATGGACAAAATTTCTTTTTATAAAAGAGATCTTCTTAACTCATGCATAGTAGGGCCTTTGAAGCCCTTTCCAACAACATATATGACATCAAACATAGGTTCATAATATGGTGAACGAGAAGCATTGAAGGGGATATCAGCATCATACCACCATCTAGCTATGTAATCACAAGCAGTTCTTTCTTCCAATGCTGATCTAAAGTGGGCTACACTTGACCTCTACTAGCTTTAGGACCATGTGCACTATCAGAGAGAGAGGAGGGTGTGAATTTTTTCTTTTGATAGTACCCTTACCCTTTTCTTGAATAGACTCCAAAGAGGGAGGAACATAACAAAAGGGGTTTGATGCATCAGTGCAAGGGATAGATGAAGAGCCCTCATAATCAAAATTGGGGTTGGAAGCCATCATGTGTTTTATATTCCTCTTCCTCCTAATTTCAGCCTCTATTTCTTTTTGCCTAGCTTTGTATTCCTCAAACGTCTGAAATTGATCTCTCAAATCCTTCCTAATTTCCTCAATTTCTTCTATTGGTGCTTCACATGGAGTAATTTGGCCTCTAAGACCAGCCAAGTGTAGTTTCAGCCTATGAATGCCCCCTCCACCCCCCTTAATTTTTCTCTTACAAAATTTGGAATGCATTTGATCATCAACCATCTTAGCGTATGCCCAAGCAACGTCTTTCGTTCTAGGAAGCATTTTGGATTGATATTTGGACTTGGAAATGACAGGTTAAATCTGAAAATGAAAACAAAAAAAACTGCTCATTATATGTTCATTTCTTTCACAAAAAATTATGTTTTCAATTTCCAGATTTGCAAAAAAAAAAACAAGCAAAAGCAAATTTTAGAAGTGAAAAAAAAATATCTCTAGGCTCTAGCCTCCCCAATGCTGCTCCAATGACTACCCATGAAGCTCCTCACTGTTGCTCCAAATATTGCCCACGAGACTCTTCAACGCTGCTCCAAAAACCAACTCCATAACTCTTCACAAATTCCTCACAAATGCTCACTCAAATGCAATGAGATATCTGTGAGGAAATGAGAGGGGTTGGGTAGGTTTTATAGGATTGGGAGAGGTTAGAGGGCATACCAAAACCCTAACAACCCTTTGAAATCCGGTTTTAAGTCCGATTTAGGTCGTTTGTGGGGTTCGCGGCTGACTATCCTTGGCTCGGCTGGTCTAACTCGGACTTGGCCGAATCGGTGACCGACTGAGCCGGTTCAGTCACAAACTGGCCTCCAGACTGATTTTTCCACCGAGCTGGTCCGTCTAGTGGGTTGGCTCGGCCGAATATGAGTCGGTCCAGGCGATTTTTAAAAGTTAAAACACTGGTTTGCATATCTTTCTTACTGTTGTTACAAGTGTTTTCAGATATAATATAACACTGAATATTACATCATAAGAAGGTTGGTTAGGTCACATAATCACTTGGTAAGTCACATAGTGTTTCATTGATCATATTTGGTTCTTATATGCTTGTCATCCCTTGAATTTAGAGTTATTTATTTACTGCTATCCTAAAGGTCTAATGATTGTTCATTTGAATGTGTTTTGGGTATAAGTAACATAAGATTTTGCCTTACTCATGCTCTATAGATCATAAGTATTCTTATTTTATGGTTTTATGTTAAATTGGTTTTTAAATGTTTCAAGTGCACTGACACATTTGTTGTTATTGATTCACAAGTTCACATCTAATAAATAACACTCAAGCACTGTAATCCCGAATCACTTTGGTGTTCAATAATTCAAGTTTCTTTGTGCATCTTGATCTAGTTATCTTTCTTGGTTGGCATTAAATAACATTGGAATAAGATCATTGATAATCGTGTCGTAGAATCATCATTGAGTAATTGTGAGTGACATCATTGTGTTGAGCATTGTTAAGGGATTACTTCATAATCTTGAGAAGCTTGGGTAATTTTATTGTTTAGCATCTCAAGTCTTATTGGTTTTCATTCTAAGCAAGCATCTCTTAACGTTGGTCGTTGGTATTGTCATTGTTGAAATTGGATAAGTGTTCTAATTTGGCTATCATTGGTTAAACATCTTGTGGAGTGATTTACTGTTTAGCATCGATATTTAATAATTTGGCATGCTCTTGGTTATAAGATTGTTTCATAATTCATCATTAAGTACTCTTGTCGTAAGAAGCTAATCATAACTTAAGTACTTAAACACTAAACAAATGTTAAACCAAGAATCATTCATCTACCTTGCATAAGCATCCTAAGTCTAGTTGCATTAATAGTTAACCTCCAGGCTTAAGCTTGGTTGATAGAATTTTAGGGATACCCTTTCTCACCTAGCTTGAGGGATTCAACACCTTTTTAGTGGTTAACCCGGTGACCTTGCAGTCGTCAGATCCACAGTCTTTACAGTGCCAGAGGCACTGGGTGGTTGGAACACAGGGGGAGATATCATAAATAGAGCTTCCCGTTGGCTTCCATCCCACAACCTACTCTAAAGACTGGTTCAAAATAGTTAAGAGGAAGGTTTCACTTAGAATAGGTACATAACTTAAAATTAACCAAGATCCTTGCATCACACCTAGGTCTTAGGATTTGCATGACATATAGTTTAGTTGATCATTTTAAGTAGCGGTTGTCCATCCGGTTACTTGGCATCTAATTTGTAAATAAGTGAGGAATTGACTCCATAAGGCACTAGTCTCAATATTGAATCTAATCTAATCTTTATATCTTGCTTAAATTAACCAAGTCTCTAGGCCACTCAATCGTGTCTCCCGGACTCGTTGGTTGCCAACTTGTCCTTTATCTTCTCATTTCCATAGGGACTACCCCCCATGGCATGCTATTGGGAGACAACTAGAATGGAGAGGTCAGAAATTAGTGTGACAACCCTCGACTTGAGTCGTTGTTGCAGTGCCTGTACAATCTGAATGACAACATATGGCATAGGGCTACTCTCTGAAACAGCGAGGCCCTGTTGGGTTGGGATTACTCCATCAAAAAGGGAAGCGAATTTGTCATAGACAATTAATCATCCAAAATTGGGCATGGAAGGATAACAACACTCCTGTATGCTTCCCATGGCTATGGCTTGAAGTAGGGAACAGCGAGGTCATCCCCCTCTTGTTGCAACCAACGTCCTCACAAGTTATCAGCATTAGTTGTCAGGAATTAGAAGCATAAATATTGGAGGCCTATTGGAGTGAGGATTTGCACTCACTGCAAGCCCATCATTTCTGGGAAGCGAGCGAATTGGAAGCATCAGGCAGCGAGTTTATCTGTGGATGAAGGGCAAATAAAAAGGTATTATTTTCTCATGAGTTAAGACAGTTCGATGAGTCCTCCTGAAGACCATAGGGGTCTTATAGCACACTTTTAATTTGAGAACATGTTCTATGCCATTTCAGATTAGGACACAATATACTGAAGTAGATAGAACATATCAATAGATTGATGGAAAACAAGCCAAAACAGAGATTGAATTGTGGCGTTACGGCAATCAGCAGGATGCTTCTACCAGCAAAGTCTCCAACATGTCATTCAGCCAAGCGTGTCACACATAACCCCAGAACAACCCAAACAAAAGAACAGTCCATAGATACGCCGTCCAATGCTATTCAGAGAGAGAGAAAACCTCCACACAATGTGTATCAAATGAACTCTAAGTCTCTCCAATATATAGGAATCTTTTGGGGTGTGTGACACGTCCTTTGAGACATTTAAGTTTATATTTTATTCCAGGCCGACCTAGCACATAAGTGGAATAAATTCAAAGTACATGTTCTGCTCATCCGATCGAAATGATCTTTAGATCAATCTTACACCTCTCTGAAAGAGGAATCCAATAAAAATATTGCGATCATCATCTAAGCAGCACAACCCGGAGTTTGGACATAGTTGTCCAATTTTAACACTGCCTCTCAACTAGGGAGAACTCCATCCACAAGTGCAACCCAAACATCGTGCGTCATCCCGCCGTAACTTGCTTTGCTGGCCTCTTTATTTCAAAACAGAAGTGGGTCAGTCACAAAGACATCATACCCGGCTGACAGATTCAGCCCAAAGGTCCGAAACCTCTATAGGACTCACAAAGAGTCTCATACCAACCCAAAGTCGGTTTACCTGACCAGAAGTCAGTTGGAGGTCTGAAACCTCACTAGGACTCAAGAGAGTCATATACTAACCCGAAGTTAGTTTCACTGACCCGAAGTCAGTTGGAGGTCTGAAACCTCGTTAAACTTGATCCCAGATCAAGTAGTTGGACACGTGCCATCCTAGACATAGAGAGTACGGCAATCTCCGATGCGTCCATCGGTCTTGTTATGGTCTCTATTCACTTTTCCCACCTCATTGGCCAAATGAGAGGTACTTCCCATTAGTCCGAAACTCCATGGGTAGGATGCATACGGGGCACAGATCAGAGAGAGGTAAACCATCTCAATATCATCACGGTGGGGTAGAAGCACACCAACTAGGTTCGGCAAGCCTAGCCCTGTGGTTGCTTACAGCACCTAAGCTATCCCCAAAACCCCCTTGGAGCTCCCAGAGCTCATCGTCCAACAGGACCCTTAGAATAGTGTCGTTCCATGATTTCAAGATTCTCACGGAAGGTTAGGAACATGACCTTCCCCAAGGGCATTGTGAGAATATCTGCGACCTGCTCATCAGTTCCTATATGATCAAGCCTTACGGTGCCTCACTGTACCATATCCCAGATAAAGTGGTACCAGCCATCAACATGCTTGGATCAATCGTGGAACCCAGGATTCTATGACAAATGAATCCCCCTCTGGTTATCACAAAGGATAACGGTGTCATCTAGCACATGCTCGAATAGCTCACTGAAGAGCTTTCGCAACTAAGTGACTTCACAACGGGTCATACATGCTGCAATGCATTCGACCTCAGCGGTGCTCAAGGCAACTGACTTTCGTTTCTTGCCCGAAGCAGATCTATTTGTGAAGTAGCATCCAGATGTGCTCTTACGATCCACCACACTGCCAGCCCAATCGGCATCAGTATATCCATGGAGTGTCATACTCCTAGCAGTGTATCTCAGCCCATGGTCTATCGTGCCTCAGAGATATCTCAAGAGTTTCTTGGCACCAACCCAGTGAATGTTATGATCAACCCTGTGTTGATTAACCCTGTGTTGATTCAAAGTGTTCACTGCACAACATACGTCCGGACGGGTGTTCACTAAGAATATCAGAGCCCCTACGAGTTGATGATACTCAGTAGGATTTGCTAACATGGGCCCAGCAACGCTGCCACTCAACTTCTTAAAGTTGAGCTCCATTGGTGTCGACACGGACTTACATAATGTATTTTCCTTGAGAAAGGAAAATCTCGCCAGAGCTCTACCAGACCTCCAGGCCTAGGGAGTAATGCATCAGTCCTAAGTCCTTCATCTCGAACTCAGCAGCAAGCTTCCTCTTGTACTGATGAATGAGAGGGTCAGCACCTTTCAGGAAGAGGTCGTCCACACACAGCACCAGAATGAGAGGCTTTTTTTTTTTTAGCCTTGAAGTAAAGGTTCGTATCAACATTACTACGAGTGAAGCCCAGCTTCATCAGGTAGCTATCTATCCTCTCGTACCAAGCTTTGGGTGCTTGCTTTAGCCCATAGAGGGCTTTCTTCAACCTGCAGACATGGTTGTCCCGATCCTGGACTTCGAATCCCAGAGGTTGCTCTACATACACGTCTTCCTTTATCACACCATGCAGAAATGTGGTCATCCATCTAATGAAGACTCCATCCTTGCGTAGCAGCAAGGGAAATAATAGATTATAGGTGCAATAATAATCAGTGCCTTCCTAGAGAAAACACATTTCCCCATCAAATCCATGCTTGATCTTATATCGAGGTGACAACAGAACCATATCCCAGACATCACCCTCACATCCTAGCAAACTTGATGCTTTACAACTTCTTCAAATGATCCAGGTTCATATTGTACTCATGGCAGGTAGATACCCCTAGTATTTATATGGCTTCTTGGTTTTCTTCCGTAATTTCCCCCCCTAAAGCCATATGTCTTTGAGCCATGAGGATCTTCTTTCATTTAGCAGTGATATTAGCTCAGGAGCATATATAATTGAATTCTCCCTCTTAATGCTAGCTTCTCTTGAGAGAGAAGACATCTATTTTAAATGAGGGCATCCCAGACACCATCTTGGAAAGGAGTTTTGTACCCAAGGGTCTGAATCTTATTCTCCCACAGTCAAGGTCATCCAAGACTTATAGACATATACTGTCATGCCGGTATCATATACAATATTTGTTTAAAACTTCACAGGCTTTGCTGATCATGGTTCAAGACTTCAACAACGTGACTGCAGGCGCTATTATGAATTTCGTAAACAAGGTGTGTCTGTCTATGTCACTGTCATAATGACAGTGACATAGAATCACAGATTACTTTCTTAGCTCTTCAAATTTGCGGCTACAGAAATAATACACCCAGCCTCTCCACCATGAGCTGTTATAGAGATTCTGTCATCACTGTCATATTGTCATCATAGAGATACTGACACACTGTTGTCATACATCACTGTCATGGGTGCACTGTCACAACTGTCATGGAGAAAGTGTCATCAAGAGAATGTTAAAGTCACTGTCATATCTGAAATTCGGTGGCTGCCTGTTCGAAGTTCTGTGGTTGGCTGAGCCTAGTCTGAGCCCATACAGCTAATCTGAGCCATTGCAATTTAGACTACAGGTAACAATTCATAATTTTAACCTTAGATTTTTTTCCTCCTGAGATTGCTGTTCCTGTGATCTGCACTGAAATTCTGTGTCTCATTGTTTTACAGTTAATAACAACAGCTGTAACAATTGCCTTAATTCAGTCACCTAACTCAAAAAGTCGTCATCTTGGAGACTTGTAGTTTACAGGTTGATCAACGGCTTCTGAAGTTCATTGAGAAAAACTTCTCACAATATGGCATTCATCATATGAAGAGTACAAAAGTGTAATCGTACCAAAGAAATTATTTGCTGATAAATCACCTCAAATGACGCACAGTTCAACTAGAACTTCCAATTTAGTGCATGACATGTACTTCTCTGGAAATATTACTGACGTTAAACTTGTCACAGAATTGTCGTAAGATGGTAGAATGTTATCGGGAATTATGACAATATTTCAAATCTTCTTCGTTGCCCCCAAGTGCTGTAAAATATGTTCAGTTACACAATTTGACAACTTGGTCACCTTCATTTTGTAGAAATCAATACAGCTGAAAGAAAAAACCGGTAGAACCATCTCCAAAGGATCTCAAATCAGCTGGCTTTATCAAAGCGCAAAAAAAAATGAGCAAGTCCTCTCCCTTTCAAACCATTCTGAGGCACATTCCTCCCAAAATATATGTTTGCAACATAATAATATGGGGGTGTGCATATTCTCCTGGCAGATTGCGCACAAGTCTTCAGCAGCAAGAACCTCCTCTGTAGTAGCATATGGCCCATACTGGAATTCTTTTGCAGGATAGTGCCTTCAATGCTGCAAAGAATGATTGCACCTTCTCTACAATTGATGTCAGCTTAATGGTAAGATACAACCCTGTTGTGAGAGGTGAATCGAATCATCTGCCATTACTCCATCTCTGTTGAAAGGAGACAATTCATCTAGCCATTGGAGAAGCCATGTTGCAATATAGGCATCAAAGGAATAGAACTGCAGCCACTGATGTTATGTTTTAGATCTGATTGGACTGCTACAAATAAAATCACTCGGCCCTCTTTGATAGACAGCTACATCGCAACATGCACATTACAAGCTACTACAGGCACAAGAAATCTGCGACATATACACCAACTCAGCATCTCATAAACTCACTGTTACAGGCGTACAATCTGAGGGTTTGCGCAGCTATAAACATGATGACCAGAGAAGCTGTGGACTGTACTAAACTGCTGTATATAACAGCATGGTTTCCATCTGCCGCCTTAGCTGTCATTTCAAGGTTTTGGAGCGAGCGTGTGGGGTGAAATATTGCCCCCAGATCGATACTTCTTTAAATGGTATATAATTGCATGGTTTCCACCAACCCTACCTGGAGCGGCCCGAATTGCTTTCGTGACCTTATATTTCGGATCGAAGACTTCTGTAGTAGAGCTACCTAGCAAGTGATAGCCATCAAGCAGGCTCACGACGGGTCAGTTAGGAAGGCGTCGAAGTGGTCTTCGAGCTTTTGGTGGGATTCCTTGTCACATGTGTTGACGGAAGGATCAATGACACCCCAGTCGGCCCCGTAGAGGACACTGGACAGGCGTACATGCAAGAGAATTACGTTGTCACCCAGTCGGAGATAGTTCGCCATCGCCCATTTTACGGCAAACGCGCTCTTGTCGCTCAGATCAACTGCAATGTTGATTTTCATGTTTCCAACATCCATTGCTGTATTTGTTGCCACAAATTTCCACTGCCCACCTCAAAATTATATCTATTTGTACTCAAAATCTCTTCTGCAATTAGTTCCAATCTTGAATGAATTTCAGACAAGTGGATTTCTGTCTGTCCGAACTTATCCCGTCAATGGAGTCGTACTAAATAAGACAGATATAACGGCTAATAGAAACCTGCTCGTCTATTTTGTCAATGTTTTGATTTGACGGTAACAGCTTGTGCTAGCCGGCCACCATGAGTCGTATGTTCGAATGTGGAGCTCCCTGTGGCATATCCCGGTCGCTTGCAACATTAAATGCCGCACAATCTGTTCGGTAAACAAATTTGTCCACGCTGAAGATTAGCTGTCGGTAAAAATATTGTCCACGCTGTCTCTAAGAATGAGGAAGGGACTGCGGCTCACCTACAGCAGCATATGCTGTTATTCACCGCACCTATGACACATTTATGTAGACGAAAACAGCCTTTGCTGCCTCGGCCTCCCCTCATAATAATTGGGTCTTCAAGATAACCTTAAAACAAATCTAAAAAAAAACACGTTGTCTTATCTTTCGTTGTTGCGGCTAGGGCAAATAATTTCACCTCTCCAACGAGTCTTTGTGAAGTGTGAGTGATTGCTCTCAACACAAGTTGAACTTTGTCTTCACCTCACCTCTGATACCATGTTAATTTGAGAACATGTTCTATGCCATTTCAGATTAGGACACAATATACTGAAGTAGATAGAACATATCAATAGATCGATGGAAAACAAGCCAAAACAGAGATTGAATTGTGGCGTTATGGTGATCAGCAGGATGCTTCTACCAGCAAAGTCTCCAACATGTCATTCAGCCAAGCGTGTCACACATAACCCCAAAACAACCCAAACAAAAGAACAGTCCATAGATACGCCACTCCAATGCTATTTAGAGAGAGAGAAAACCTCCACACAATGTGTATCAAATGAACTCTAAGTCTCTCCAATATATAGGAATCTTTGGGGGTGTGTGACATGTCCTTTAAGACATTTAAGTCTATATTTTATTCCAGGCCGACCTAGCACATAAGTGGAATAAATTCAAAGTACATGTTCTGCTCATCCGATCGAAATGATCTTTAGATCAATCTTACACCTCTCTGAAAGAGGAATCCAATAAAAATATTGTGATCGTCATCTGAGCAGCACAACCCGGAGTTTGGACGTAGTTGTCCAATTTTAACACACACGCAAGCAAAACACAGAGGGTTTTGCCTTGTTTTAATAGACGAACAGGAGAGGGGTGTGCTTGGAAGTTTCCTGATTTCTCCCTGTGGAATATTGTTATAATTTTTTGTAACTTTACAGAATTGATACTGGTTTACTCCTGTTGGACTGCTGAATTGTCAAATCATTATTGGAACTCTGTGTTTTGAAAATTGACTGAAATTTGTGGAATGCACTGGTAGTCAATGTAGAGTCCCAATGTTTCGAAAATTGCAATCGAGATTAAATCGGCGAGGGAAAAAATCGGGAAAAAATCGGCACATACAAAAATATTCATTTTTTTTCAACTTTTTTAATATCTAAAGCACCCACAACATAAAATAAATGCATTGACACATAAATATGAAAAAAAACTAATATATAAGACATGTAATATCATGTCTAGTGCTACATCACACATAATAGTGAATCATGTCCTGAATACTAAGTCCTGAGTCTCAACTCAACCTCAAAATATCAACAAAAAATATAATAATGTATCTCATATCAGGAGTCATAATGTTATATACAAAGGAATGCACCAAATAACCTATACTACTGATTTCCTCTGCCCCTCTTGCGAGAAAATGTAACAGCTTTCCCTCTAGACGAAGAAGCTGGCGGGGTTAGCAATGGACTTTGTTGTGCTCTAGATCCTGAAGCACCAGGACTAAAGGAGGCAGACCACGTCCTCTACCGGTAGCAGGGGTAGGTGGTGTCACCTCCTCCTCCTCCTGTTGCTCCTCCTCCTCCTCATGAAACTCATCATTGATTCATCGCTACTAGAAATGGGATCATCAACAAGAGATACATAAACATCATCTAGCTCAAAGTCTTCAGACTTGGCTTGCTCAACCTTATAACATGATAGAAATTGAAAAAGTTTAACATGCCTAACCAATGATTTTGGTTTGAGTGAAGGGTTCATCTCCTCAACCTTAAAATGCGGTAGAAAAAGATTAACATGCCTAACCAATTGTTTTCCTTTGAGTGAAGGATACATTCTTGTTAAGGCCACAGTAGGGGAGTTCAACAATCAATACCACCAACATCAACAAAGTTCAACAATCAATGCCACCAACATCAAGGTTCTTAAAGGACTTCATACTCTTGATCAAATGCCAATCTCATACCCTTACACATAATATAATCAAATGGAAACAATGCAAATCCCCAAACCATGAAACCCTGAAAACCATTAAGTCTGCTGAATTTTGAGTGAAATCTAAAATTCTAGTTTCTCCATATGAAATCCAATGAGGTCGAAACCACTCTTAAACATCCTGAGTCATTTCCTTTATTTTTCATTTTCATCCTTTTACTTTAAGAATTTAACATTACCATTAACTGCCAATAGGGTGTGTCAGCAAAAATGACAAAAAAAAAATCGATTTTTGAACTTATAGGGTTGCTGTTTGATGGGCCCACGATTTTTACCAAAAAAGTTGCGATTTTTTCCTGATTAGCGATTTTTTCAAAAAATCGTGCAAAACATCGCCGATTTAATCGTTTTGTCGAAAAAATCGCGATTTAATCGCGATGTTCAAACCCATGATGTAGAGTCTAGACTGCTTAGCTGCATTATGGTATTATCGTAGTATTGTTACTTGATTTACAAATGTTTTTGATCATACACAACACAAGAAATTTGAGTGAAACCCTAGTCATCTAAAAGGGGGAATATCTAGGGAAAAAATTCCATTATTATGTTACAATTAATATAACCTAGTTATATAGCGATATTTTTTCAATGCATAATTTGTGACTGATTTTCTCAGCTTCATCCAAGGGTGATCCATTAGAAGATTCTTTTGTCTCTCTATTGTCTATTTTGATTAATTGCCTTTTATTCATGTTTTGAAACAATGCTTGTTGCACATATGCATATTATAATTTATGGATTTATTAAAGATTCTAACTTATAGGTATATTTGGAATATTCATAGTTAATTTTCTTGTGTGTATCTATCTTCCAATCATCCACTGAGTGCATGTTTATAGATATACAAGAGTCTGTGAAACATGCTTCTGACATATTTTAGCTCTTTTTTATATCTTCTTCATTCCAATTCCTCTAGAACTTAGTTTGGCTACAAAGAAATACTCTTAAATAGTTGTACGGATATTTTTCTCTTTAATTATGACCAATAAAGGTGGAAACTAATCAGTAGCAGAAGAGATGCAATTTTTTTCAACTGTACTGTTTTTCCAGTCATAATACGGAGTTGCTTGGATTTTATCATTTCAGCTGTTTACTGGAGCAGATGAGGAAGAAGATGATTTATCAAATAACTTTATTGTAAAGACATGCAGGAATTTCATACCCGTGACATGTAATGTTCTCTTCCAAAAACTAAAGCACGCCTACACTAAATTGCACTTATTATACATGCTGGGTAAATGCACATATAAATTAGTACTTCAAAAAGGGTTCATGTTTCTAGAATCTTACCCTGTTTTTCCATTTGCATATCTTGGAAAACATTATGGTTGAATATGTCCTCATGTCAGAAATTTAGTAATTGGAATGCAAAGGTTTAAGACTTCAAGTTTTAAACTCTTGTTTTGTTTCCTCAGTTACATATCATGGTAAATGTTAATGGCTGGATGATAGCTTGCACTCTGCAATTTTAGTACTTTAATTTCTGGAAAATTTCTTTTTCATTATGTTTTTATCTTAATGCTCGCATGCTAAATGGAATTTGTGCTTCCAACTTGTAAGAGAGCCCAAGAATAAGGGGAAATATGCAGCAACTTTTTATAATACTACTACTACTACTACTACTACTACTACTAATAATAATAATCTACTTTAAGGTCACAGTTTAGCGAGATGCTAAATTGATGCATGAGACCCCCTTGTTTGTGGAGCAAGGGACACCCTCTGTGCAAGGATTTGACTGCTTAGTCTAGGGAGGCGTACATATCTTGCGCCCCCAGGTTTGAACCTGTCGGAGAATGTAGAAAAGTCTGTGTAGTGGTAAAGAAACAATAACCAAGGTCAGAAAATATCATAAGTTTTTTCACATGTGATCTAATTCAGTTCAATTCATTTTCAGTCCACACAGTGTTTGTAATTGGTAAATCCTTGTATAAGTTCAATTAACTTAAATATGAGAAGGTGAATAATAGATAACTTGATATAAACTAAGGTGTTGTCAACAACGTGATATTATTGCAAAAACATCAGCCTATTGCGCTTTTTTGAAGTTGGAAATATTATTGGCCGATAATATCAGTGATTTTTCCTCACCGATTTTACCACAATATTACAGTGAAATCATGAAAACATTGTGAGACCTGGAAAATATCGTGGAGCTGTGCCAGGTTGGTCTATAAACTTAAATTTTGGTTTTTTTTCCTCATTTTGCAAACACAGGCCAGTGATTAGAGAGAAGAGAAGGAGGAGAACAAATTACCTAGGGCAAAGGAGGAGAAAAATGATGATTTTTAGGAGCTGTTGTCACCTAAAGTGTACACCTAAGGCGCGACGCTCAGAACAGGGGCTGTCACTCTAAATCCCTATGCACTCCGTTTAGACTCTCTCCTATCTAAGTCAAGGGGTGTAGTCCCTAAGGATGATAAATGAATGAAAAATTGTTGAAGCAACAAGTCTAGGAGACTTAAGGGCAAGACAATTATTATTATTATTATAACTTGATTATTAATTAAAGCAAGTGTAAGAGTTTATGAGCAATGTATATAATGCAATTGAGATCAATAAGGAAGATACAAGATATACATGTGGTAGACCAGTGACTTTAACAATGCTCAATGTGAATGAAAGTATTTGCAAGGAAGTAGATACCCAAGTCACAAAATAACAATGCTGCAAGAAGTATTAGAAATGACACATTATCAAACATGAGCAGATAAAAATAAATTGCACAAAAGAAATTGCTTATACTTTAAAGAAAATGCTCACGATAAGAATGACAACGTAAATAGACAATAAGCAATATAACCAAACATGAGTACATGAACAATGATATAAAATTTCAAGGAAAGATATAATGCCCACAAAGATAGCTATATGCCACAGGAGATGAAAAAGTAGAAGGATGAAATGCAAGACTAAACTAGGTGGAGTGCAAAATCTTGCGTAATTTTAATTAAAATGCCTAATCTAAATGAAACCCTCTCCTCAATTGTTTTGAAGCTATTCTCAAAATGTAAGTTGTGGAGAGAAACCCAGGGAAAGATATCAAAGGCTATATCAATGATACCTTCCCTAGAGTTCCAACCACCCGAGTGCCTTTGGCACTACAGAGACTGTGGCCCTGACGATTGCAAGGTCACCTTGTTAACTGTTAGTTTTTGTAGCATCGGATGTGTTTTAGCCACGAGATTTGATAGAGAGCCTAGAATACATGTATTCTCCAATACCTAGAAATTGTTTCTAGAAATTCCACCTAGAGACGACTTAATTAAATTAATTAGTTAGCTTTTAATATTTCCTAAGTCTAAACTTAGGAAATATGATTAATTAAGTCATGGTGATAATGTTCTAGAAAAATACATGGATCGATTTCTAGTTAATCCTAGCCATCGATTAAGATCATCATCTAATTGTGGTAGTTGAAGTCTCATCGGAGGATTATAAGAAGAAGTCGATGGGGCTTGGAGAAGATGCACCAAATTATTTGAGCATTCGATTTTCCTGAGAAATCAATCTCCAAAGTAGCAACATTCAGTTTCCAGAGGTGATTCATTGAGGTCGAAGTAGTGAGAGAGGAGCAGAGATAGTGAGGCTGGAGGAAGCTTTTCCAGATTCGGCGAGTACATTACAGAGATGCAATGATTGCCACAGTGAGGCAACACAGAGGCAGCGCAGAGCTCTCTAGAGGCAAATTCCGTTTTGTTGGGGAGAAGGCGAGATTCAGTGCCAGAAGCTGGGCAGAGGTTCTAGAGGCCAGGAGAATCAGTTTCCCAGACAACAACTGACGAGACGGTGAGAGTTGACGTTGTTCCTAGATGAAGGGATGCAGTGACTGCGTAGAGTGACGCAGAGACTGTGCAGAGGCAGTTGTGGATGACTCAATTTCGAGTTGAGGTCAATGTTGGATTCGTCTGTGGAGTGAGGAATTTCCTCACTAGTTATTTTTGCTAGTCTTTCTCTATTTGGATTGCCAGTTTGGGCATCCATTGTTTGTACTCAGATTTCACTACTGCATAATAAGAAAACCCCTAGCTGCTGCACTGTGTAGTTGGGTTTTTTCCGAGGACTTAGTCCAAAATTAACGGTGTCATATTGTGCGTGTGCATCTATTTCTTCCAACATTTTTGTTTTTCTGCAGTATTTGTTTTGTGAAGGTTGTAGTGTATTTTTTTCGATATTTGCCATAGCACAAAACAAATAATTTGTTTAATTTATTTAACAAATAGAAGAAATAATGTCTGTTGCTGTAATAGGATACGGGATTCCCGAATTTTCACATTAACCACAAGTGAGGGTCCGAACTTTGTTGATTTTTGTAGCATCAGATGTGCTCTAGCCTCAAGATTTTGTAGAGAGGCTAAGACACATGCATTCCACAATACCCAGAAAGCGTTTTGGGAAATTCCACCTGGAAAGGATTTAATTAAAATAATTAATCATTTTTAATGTATTCCTAAGTCTAAACTTAGGAAATGTGATTAATTAAAGTGTATTAATTAGATCGGGTGTGAATCTTCTAGATAAAGACACGGATCAACTCCCGGTTAATCTTAGCCTTTGATTATGTTTTAATCTTGGTCGTTGATATATCAACGAGAGATTATAAGGAGCTTGATGGGCATTTGGAAAATACACCGAGACACTGAATTGATCAAGAGTTCCAATTTTCTGGGGCGTGGTTTGCTGAGAAATTCGAGCTAGAGATCTGAGTAGTGAGGGGTAGAGATAGCATCCAGAGAGAGATTTTCTTAGTCGGAGAAACATTAGTCAGAGAGAAGCAAAGGTGATCTAACCGAGCCATTGCTGAAGGAAGAGGGCTTATGCAATGATTGTGTAGGGCTCAGGTAGAAGCAACGTAGAGGCAGAGGAAAGCTTTTCAGAATTTTGGTGGTGGATCAGTTTCCGAGGTCGAGATCAGGAAAGTTACATCGGGACGTTGTTCCTCAAGGTCCACAGAGGCAAAAACAACTTGGCTAGGGCTGAACGCTGAGCCTGTAAGGGGGTGATGTAGGGTTGCAAGTTGCAGCGCTGCGACTTCGCAGAGCCTCCACAAGGCAGGTTTTTCTTCATCCTGATCAGCCGGAAATTCAGTGATCGAGTGAGGTAAATCCTCACAAATTCTTCTGCCAGTATTTCTCTCTGTAACTGAATTACCCTAGCGGTATTCAGAGATGTATTTAGACATTTCTACTGCTTAATAATAAAACCCTCAGATCTACTGCACCGGTTTTTCCGCATTGGGTTTTTTCGGGGACTTAGTCCAAAATAAAGGTGTCATATGTGTGAATGATTTTCCTTGTTTCAGAATCATCAGTATTGTAGTGTAGGATGCTTCAATATTTCATGTATGATTCAGAAATAATTGTGTAAAGTA
The DNA here is from genome assembly GCA_034641835.2 of Pinus albicaulis. Lineage (NCBI taxonomy): Eukaryota > Viridiplantae > Streptophyta > Pinopsida > Pinales > Pinaceae > Pinus > Pinus albicaulis. The sequence continues at coordinate 897,991,144 of CM076581.1, forward strand.
AATTACATAATAGAAGAAGTAATTCAGATGGTTGCAGTAGGATTCATTAGATCTACTTAGATCTAGGAATTTTCACATGGTATCAGAGCATTGATGTGAAATAGGAAGAACAGATTTGGATCTGAAGTGAAGGTCGTTTTTACTGCAGTGCAACAAAATGAATCCATTGAAGGATTGCACAGTTCTAGCCAGGAGGGCTAAGATTTTTGTGGTAGTCTCTCTTTGAGTGAGTCGACAGAGAGAAAGGGCTTCCAGATCGATACCTTGTTGTGGCAGAGGGAGTAGCACAAAGCCTCCACGCAGAAGACAGAGGGACGCAGTTTTCTGAAGCTGTTGCTAGGCAGAAAAGCATCAGAAGGAGTCAAGAGCACATATTGAGGGAATTCTTCCTCATTGATTTCCTAGTCGAGGACGTCAACATTTCTCAGTTTTGAGTAGTAGAGGAGTTGCAGAACTTACATCTCCATTAGGGAGTGTGTAAGCCTGCCAGGGACTGTGTAGTAGGGAGAAAGAGGGAGTAGATTCGATAGAGTTCGGCTGAGATGGTATCTCATGGACTTCTTGATTAGGATTGGTTGGAGGGCTCCTCCAACTATATGATCTGGAAGGAACGAGTTAAGTTTCTTTTGGATGAATATGATCTGAAGGCGTTCGTGGATAACGTGGTAGTTGTTCCTACGCATGCGGATTAGCTAAAGAAGTACAAGGTAGATATGGCCAAGGCAAAGAGGTTTCTCCTTGATGGTGTCAAGGATCACATCGTCTCGCATGTGGCTGGCAAGAATACTACCAGAGAGATGTGGGTAGCTTTGCATGACCTATATGAGGGATCTTCCGAGTAGCGAAAGTTGTACTTAGAGCAGAAACTCTGTATGATCCAAATGCGGAAAGGGGAGTGCGTGGCTTCATACCTTATGCGGTTTCTGGAGGTTCGAGATCAGCTGTCGGCAATAGGTGCTACACTTATAGCTGCAACCATGGTACGGATGGCCCTTAACAGTGTCACGGAAGAGTGGCAAGTGTTTGTCTAGAGCATACTGGGCAGTGCAGTGTTACCTAGCTGGGAACAGTTATGGTCAACTTTTCAGGACGAGGAGATGAGGAGAGACCTCGTCAAGTGCAAACTTGATGGCAACAGTGGAAGCAGATCGAAATATGTGGAGGAAGAGGAGAACACAACCTTTGCATCGAAGGGATAACAGACGCAACAAAAACAGAAGTGTGATGTTTTGAAGGTCAAGTGCTTTAGATGTGGTGAGATGGGTCACTATGCATATCAATGTCCTCTGAATAAAAAAGACAAGGATGAGAAGCATGATCCGAAGGTTGCAGCCGCGAAGATCGAGCAGGATGAGTTCGCTATGAGTGCTCATGCTTCTAGTGATAAGAAGTGGGGCGATATGGGGTTGTAGTTCTTCTTGAACTTCAGTTGGGAAGGATCCTTGAGGAGCCCACCTCATGGATCATTACCTTGCTATGGGAGCCCATGATCAACAGTAGTAGGATGGAGGAGTTTTAGTGAGAGAAGAGGAGTGATGGAGACGATAGTGTAGTAGATAGCAACGTTTATTTTTGGAGCAGCGCAAAGCAGAGGCACCAGAAGCATAGCACCAACAGCGCAGTGCACAGTGGTGTAGCACAGTGCACAGTGGTGCAGCATAGTGCAGAGCAGCAACAACGCAAAGCATTAAAGGGACAGCATAGTAGTTATCAGCAGTCAGAGTCTTCAACACCGAGGAGCATCCATTGAACACTTTTTCAGTTTTGGGTGAGTTTAGCTATTTCTGTCAGCAGCTGAGTTGCAGTGTTAGCAGTGGCAATATTAGCAGCATAGCAGATGCAACACTTGAGAGGGAGTTGTAATATAGATGCAACAGTGATAGTGGTAGTATCATGGGCAACAATACAGTGGCAACAACAATGCAGAGGTTGATGGACTTAAGTATCGCAGTTGATGCTTTAGGAACAGAGCAGTATGTAGCAGGCATAATTGCTAGAGCACTTTCCTCGCTAAGAGGGAGTGTTGATTTTTGTAGCATCAGATGTGCTCTAGCCTCAAGATTTTGCAGATAGGCTAAGACACATGCATTCCACAATACCTAGAAAGCGTTTTGGGAAATTCCATTTGGAAAGGATTTAGTTAAAATAATTAATCATTTTTAATGTATTCTTAAGTCTAAAGTTTAAACTTAGGAAATGTGATTAATTAAAGTGTATTAATTAGATCGGGTGTGAATTTTCTAGATAAATACATAGATCAACTCCCAGTTAATCTTAGCCTTTGATTATGTTTTAATCTTGGCCGTTGATATGTCAATGAGAGATTATAAGGAGGAGCTTGACGGGCATTTGGAAAATACACCGAGGCACTGAATTGATCAAGAGTTTGAAATTTCTGGGGTGTGGTTGGCTGAGAAATTCTAGCTAGAGATTTGAGCAGTGAGGGGCAGAGATAACATCCAGAGAGAAAGATTTTCTCAGCCGGAGAAGCATCAGTCAGAGAGAGGCAAAGGTGATCTAACCGAGCCAACGTTGAAGGAAGAGGGCTTACGCAGTGATTGCGTGGGGCTCACGCAGAAGCAACGCAGAGGTAGATTTGGAATTTTGTTGGTGGATCAGTTTCAGAGGTCGGGATCTGGAAAGTGACACCAGGAGGTTATTGCTCAAGGTCCACATAGGCAAAATGACTTCGCTGGGGCTAAATGCTGAGCCTGGAAGGGGGTGACACAGGGGCTGCAAGTTGCAACACTGGTACTGCGCAGAGCCTCCACAGGCAGGTTTTTATTCATCCGGATCAACCGTAAATTCAGTGATTGAGTGAGGTACATCCTCACAAATTCTTCTTCCAGTATTTCTCTCTATAATTGAATTACCCTAGGGGTATTCAGAAATGTATTCAAACATTGCTACTACTTAATAATAAAACCCTCAGATTTGCTGCACCGGTTTTCCCGCATTGGGTTTTTCTGGGGACTTGGTTGAAAATAAAGGTGTCATATGTGTGAACGATTTTCCTTGTTCAATTTCCTTGTTTCAGAATCATGAGTATTGTAGTTTAGGCTGCTTCAGTATTTCATGTATGATTCAGAAATAATTGTGTGATGTAAATTAGATAAAAGTAGTAGTAATTCAGATGGTTGCAGTAGGATTCATTAGATCTGCTTAGATCTTGGAATTTTCACAAACTTTGCAAATTAGATGAAGAAGGTGGCCTTGACTTTCTTTCAACAAAGCTTATGCTTGGAGGTTTATTTTTAAGGATGCACAACTAGGAGTTGAAATGCAAAATGACAAATGCAATGCTTCAGTGAGACACAATGGTATTAATATGCTTAAAGAGAAATATTATTTCACAATGAATTGATAAGCACTTAGAACAAGATTTTTTTAAATGACCAATGAAGCATGAACTGATTCCTCCAAGAAACAAGCGATGGCAATTAGATGATAATTAGCTTAACAACTCAAGTGCCTATGATCTTCACTTTTTTTAGACAGTTGAAACAAGTAAGGAGTTTAATCAATGAAATCACACTTATTTGATGACATATGAGATTGCTTACAGTAATTAGAAAGGCTACTTAAAATCTGTAATCCAGTGTTTCAGTGAGATTAATTAGAAATGCTCCAAAATGTGAAATGTGTTTAAAATTTATCAATCATAAATACCATTCCACTTATATGATTAAATAAACTTTTAGCTACTTTGGGCACAATCTATTTTATAATAAGATTGACTTATGCCCATAATTAATGAAGCATATATAATTCACTCAATGAAACAAAAAGAAAAAATTAGATCAAAATGAAATAGCACAAGTGCTTCAATAAGTTAAGGTGCTGAAATGCAAAGTAACTTAATGATATATTAAATGAGGACATCACTTCACTTAGAATATAAATCAAATGTAACTTATCTCATGAAGCACAAAATGAAATTAATAATTAGATCAAAGTGAAAAATGTCTTAAATGCAAGTGAGATTAGAAAATTAAATAATGAAATGAAATGAAAATCTTGGAAAGTAAATCTAGTGCAAATGCAAATTAGATCTAGAAATTATCTAAGTTAATGAAGTTAAAGGGTTAGTGACTCAAAGCAAAATAAAAATTATGAAATTAATTCCAAATCTAAGTTATTCATTTCACGAAGTTTATAAAATATTTCTCCCGAAAGGAAACAACCTCCCCAAAGCGTCAAAATGTCCGAGGGAAAAGAGAAAGAAGCCTCCAAAATTAAAACTTTAGAATGAATGATATTTTAACGTCCACGAGACTAAAAATATTCTATGGGACTACCAACCTCGTTTTTTTGGCTTCTGTAATTCAATCCTTTTCTTACTCAAATTGATGATGAGCTGACCCAACCTTCCAACAGTTCCCTCACTGAAAAGACCATGCCACGGAATTGATGCTAACATATTGCGGTAATTGTCCTTGAAGTCTCTGAAAGCATCACATTCCAAAATGAAATGCTTTTTTGATTCCACTGCCCCAGAAGTGCAAAAAGTACACACCCTTTCTTCCCAAGCTTCTTTAGGTCTCTTTCACCGTCCCGTTTCACACCGAAGTTGATGTGAGTTAGTTCTTAATTGAGCAATAAGAATCTTTGCTCTCCACGGAATGCTAGCTCCAATGTACTCTTTTTGTTAGAGATCACAAGTGGGGTTGAATTCTTGAACATAGTACTTCTTTCTACCCAATGCTTTTCCCCATATACCCTTACGGAACTTCTGTAGCACAAAATTCTTTAACTCCTTGCTATTTGTGGGACATGCATTAAGGTAAATATTCCATTTTTGCATCCGTTTGTTGTTTTGTCTCATCCATGATTTCTTTCTTTCACTCATGCCTTCATTGAAGATAACTTTTGGCCATCTACCTCCCCCCATTTGCTCAATTCTTTTTAGATACCTTATAAGACGCACCATAGCAATTGCTTCGATGGGAGCTGCTCCTATTTCACTCAACATTATCTCATAAGGAACCGAACTTTTTATTTTGAACTTGCTCATGATCAAGCGCTTTTGAATTCTTTCAATTTCTTTCCATTTTGAAATAGGGGTGCTGCTAGCCCACAATTCACACACATAATATCACTGGACAAACTAGGAGTCCAAAAAGTACTTTAATCGTGTTCCAATCCCATAACTCTGCCTCTCTACATTTGTTTTGAAGTGCATATAATGCTTTCCACCCTCCTAAAATTCTTTTCTTTCTGCAATCCTCCCAATTAAGCTTGTTGTTGAAATCGATCCCGAGGTACTTGTATTCATTTACTTCTTCAAGAATGTTGCCTTCAAAGAAGAACATATGCTGTCTTTGCTTCCTTTTATTAGAGGAAATCATTATTTTGGTCTTACTGGTATTGACTTCCATCCCAACTACTTTACAAAAATGCTCAAGGGCATATAGGTGCATCTGCAATCCATGGGCCGATTTAGCAACCAGTACAAGATCATAGGCATATAGAAGAAGCTTTATCACAAACTCCCCCAACCGAACACCATCCCCACGTTGCAAATTTAGCTACTCTTCCAATTTGTCCATATCTAAACCAAAAAGGGTAGGGGATAAAGGGCAACCTTGCTTGACTCCGATGTCACTTCTAAAACTTTCTGAAATGCTTGCTGAAGTTCTAATTTTGACTTTCACCTCTTCATAAAGCCTATGGACAACAACTCTATATTGTAAAGGAATTTCAAATTCTTCCATTCTATGCCACAACTTATCTGTAGGGATCATGTCAAATGCCTTTTTGAAGTCAACAAAGAAAAAAAGTACTTCTTCTTTGCCCCCCCCGAACCTTTTCAACAATGTGTCTCAGCGTGATACCATGATCTACTATAGAATGCTTCAGCCTAAAACTCGCTTACCCTTTTTCCCTCTTTCTTTTACTTCTTCCCACTTATTGATTCTATTTTCTACCATGCTGCTGAAAAGCTTTGCAAACAAAGGATTGATCATAATGGTTCTATAGTTGGAAGGATTATTAATGTCTCCACTTTTAAAAAGGGGTATTGCTAGACTAGTTGTCCAATCCCTTCAGAATCCTTGCTGAATGACATCTGTTGAATATTTCCATGATGTGCGTGTTGAGGTTTTGGGTAGCATTGGATGTGCTCTAGCTCCGAAACTTTGTGGAGGGGCTTGAACACATGAGATCTCCAAGACCCAAAAATCGTTTGGAGAAATTCCACCCAGAACCTAAGTTATTCAAAATATTAATTATTTGAATGGAGACCCTAAGTCTAACTTAAGGAAATTAAATAATTAAAGTGAATTAATTTAGACATGTGCGCGAGAATGTTCCAAGTGATGTGGATCAAGTATTTTCTAATCTTATCTGTCGATTAGAGATTAGATCACGACTGTTGAATGTTCAACGAGAAAAGTATTAAAGGAAGGCTTGGGGTTAGTTGGAGAATACACACAGAGTAGCAGCACTTGAGCTAAGTTGAAATTCTAGGGCGCGGTTTGCCGAGAATTTTCGAGTGAGCTTGCAGTGCAGTGAGGGGCAGATCGACAGTGAGATTTCAGATCCGAGGCCGAGGATACATCGGCAGAGAGGCAGATCTGTACCAGAGCAGCACAGAGACCCAACAAGGGTGACACAAGCCCAACCAAAGCAGCGCAGAGGCAGCGTAGGCTTAGCTAGGGTGACGCAGTCCAAGCCAGAGCTGCACAAAGGCAACGTAGGGTCAGCCAGAGTGACGCAGGGCCAGCTTGTGTTGCGCAGAGGCTTACGTATTGCCGAGAGAGGCAGCGCTGGGGTTCCAGTGGGCCAGAAAGGGCTCGTTTTCAGTAGATCCAGAAGGTGTGAAGCCTCAGCTGAATCAACCATATTTTCTATCTTCGAGTGATAGAGGTACATCTGTCGAGATTTTCTGTGTTTGGGCAAACCATGTTTGGTGCCCTTGAATGTATTTAGAATTCTGCATAATAATAAAACCCTCTAAGAGCTACTGCACCGGTTTTCCTGCATTGGGTTTTTCCGGGGACATTTGTCAAAAAATTATTGTGTCCTTTGTCATGTGGGCTATATTCTTCAGTGCTTGTTTTGTATGTATGTGTAAGCTGCAGTAGTGTTTACTTCGTAGGGTTTCTGTAATTTAGATTTAAAAATTTTCACAGTGCGGTGCCAAAATGTTGATTCCCTACTTTAGATATTCTGCTTGAAGTTCAACCAAGTCCTTTGCCTTCCCTGTTTTCAACTTTTTAATCCTTGCCTCCACTTGCTGTACTGTGAAAAGCTTTGTAGTTGTGTTGATCTTGGGAGGAGGCTCAACCTCTAATTCCTTTTCATAGAGTTGTCTTGCATAGTCAAACCACTGATTGGCTGCAATATCATTTTCAAATTGCTTCTTCCTTGGTTGAAGTTCTTGCCAAAAGCGTTTTGGGTTATTCTTGCCCAGATATATCAACTCTTCTCGCCTTGTTTGCATGAACTCGTATTTTTTCTTTTTTAAAATCTGCTTATATAACTTTACATTCATCTTCCCCTCTCCTTCTTTTTTCAAAGTTCTCCTTGCCATTTTGCATTCCTCATCAAACCAAGCATTCACAGGAAACAATTTGATTCTGATTTCCTATTTTTTTTCTCTTTTGCACTTCTCAAGCACACCCTGGATTATATTTGTTAACTCATGGCTGTTGAGGCTTTAGGGACCAATTTTCTCCTTTTGAATTCATCTCTCCAACATTGTTTTGAAGATAGTGCAATTTTCTTGTGTTAGAAGAATTTTGCCCCTTGATGCTGATTGTTGAGAACATTGGGTTTTCATCTTGTTCTTTCTTTCTTCTAACCAAGATAACTTTATATAAATTGGGTTATTATCTGATTTTAAGTCCCAAAATATGCTCTCCAAAAAAATTAATCAAGGGATTCCCAAGCTTAAAATGTTTTCAAAAGAGAATTTTGCTTTATCCTTTAACAACCAAGATAAGAAACATTTTCGCAGGGAAGATGCTCAGGATTAAGCAAGAACTTGATGCGATGGATTAGGGAAAAATCAATCGGCTAGGAGGAAATGCACAAATTTGAGGAGGAATTTCAAATATATTTGTATGCAGATTCTAGAAATTCGATTTTTCTTCAAAAATGGAGGACGACTTTAGAAATTTCAAGAAAAAGACCCCCTTTTAAAAAATCAGTTTTAACTGCAGGGCTTCAAGGGTTAAGAATTTTTTTTGCACCAAGAGAAAAACTTGGCTTCAAAAGGTTTACGACCAAGGTAAATTTGTGCCCAAATGGTTTGCGGCCTGCACCAAGAAAGATTTGAAATGGGAAGGCCACAAAAATTCGATTTTAAAAGACCCTTGAAATGTTTGCAGCCCTGGAGAAAAATAGGCCCTAGATCTGCGTGTGGTCTTAGGTAAAGAGCTGTAGAAAATTTGTTAGAAATATTAAGCGAATTTTCAATATATCTGAAGCCAAACCCTTAGAGAAAATATAGAATTCCTCTACGTGAAAGGAGATTCAAATAAGAGAATGTAGGACGAACTTCCCATCTTCTCGGCCAAGGAGAAAGAGGCTTCCCAATCCTGTGACTTCCAGAAAATATAGACTTTCAAAATTAAGTCAGCGAATGATGAACTTCTGCCAAAAGTTGATGGAGAAACCCTCTCGATCTACTAAATAGAAGCGTTAGACCTCTACAAAATTTTTGAAAATTTAAGATCGAAATTCCTTAATCTTTTTTTTTTCGTTTGAAGCTCCAAACTCTAGCGAGCCTCAAGGAGAAAGTTCTTGAGCTAGACGGCTACCCAAAAAGAGATTTTGAAATACTCGAGGACCTTAGCCGTCCAAGCTTTAAAAAAAATGGCTCCAAAAAATTTACCAGCAAAATTATGCGAAACCCCAATATTTTTCACCTTCGGATCTGTAAGCGAAACTCAAAGAGATACAAAAGAAATATGTGCAATATATATAGAGAGTTAAATCTATGCATAAAGGATTTTTTACAAATTTACAACTATTTATAATAAGATTCGCTCTTTAATAACAAATATATCAATTAAAGATCCTTTTTATTAAAAAATAGGAATTAAATAAACTTTTCGAGGCTAATAGCTAGGAAACTCCCTTTATAAATTTCGAATGATCAAATCTTTAGAATGCCTACTATGGGTTCTCAGTTATTGAATGCCAAGTAAGTGGGTGGTTCAAGCAAGAACTTCTCCAAATGCCCATTTTGAGTACTTAGTTGATTCAAGCAAAAACTGCCCCAAGTCCTTGATACCTGATCATAAAAACGTTTCTATAAAACTTCGAGATATTTTGTTAGATTCAAAAGGGGTGAGTCACACAGTGAAAAAAAAGCTCTAGTGATTCAAACAAGAATTCGCTAGATCTAACAAGTCAACTATGTTTATAACCTGGATACAGGTGCAAACAAGCAACTATAAATCCAAAGGTTTGAAGAATTTAACAAATATTAAAAACCATAGTAGAAATTATAAGCACAATTCAGAACACATTATTACAATAAGCTGAGAAGAACACCATAGTATAGCCCACAAAGTCTTTGTTTTTATTAATCAAAAAGTTACAGAGCTTCAGAGCCAATACCATGTTAGAAAATAAAAAAGGCATAAATATTTTCTTGTTCATGATAATTTACTTGTGATGCTCCTTAATTCTTATTAGTTTCTTATTATCTTCTTTTCTCTTAGTTCATCAAGCAAATATCAAAGCAATAGCACATAGTGTTGATTCATGGTAGCATCAGATGTGCTCTAGCCTTATAACTTTGTATATAGGCTAAGACACATGTATTCCATAAAACTCAGAAATGGTTTTGGAAAATTCCACTTAGAGATGGTTTAATTAAATTAATTAATCATTTTTTAATGTTTTCCTAAGTCTAAACTTAGGGAAACTGATTAATTAAAGGGGATTAATTAAACTAAGTGTGAATCTTCTAGATAAAGTCATGGATCACCTCCAAGTTAATCTTAGCCCTTGATTATGTTTTAATCTTGGTTGTTGAAGGGTCAACGGAAGAATATAAGGAGGAGGGTGAGGGGCCTATGGAAAACACATTGAGCACATTGAGCATTTGGCATTTTCGAGTTTGTGTGAGGAGACACAATTTTTGGTCAGAATCGAATCACTAGGGCAGGGTTTGCTGATTTTGATTCAGTGATCAGATCTAGAGAGGGGCAGATGCAGTAACAGGTCAGGAGGACCATGAGTACATTTCAGAGAGAGACAGAAGTGACGCAGAGAGAGGCAGCGCAGTTTTCTGAAGGGGTGACGCAGTCCCTGGAGGAAATCACACAGAAGTGACACAGTGCCTTCCAGAGTCAGTCTGAAGATAGCTAGAGGCTGGGGTTTTTGAGCCAGGAGGGCCAAAAGCCAGTCTTAGATCAGCTTGATCAGTTGCAGAGAAAGGTGATGCAGTTCCTCAAGCTTGCCCATGCAGGCTTACGCAGGTCCAGCGTAGGCAATCGCACAGAGACAGAGAGAGGCTGCACTAGTGTTGTTTAGATCAGCCGAGGACTTGCAGAGTGAGGTATATCTCACAATTTCATCAGTTGTGTAGATTTCTCTGAAGGGTTACCGGATATTGGCACCCTAGTTGTACTCAAGATTCTGCTGCTTAATAATATAAAACCCTCAGATTTGCTGCACCGGTTTTCCCGAGTTGGGTTTTTCCGGGGACTTAGTCCAAAAATAACTGTGTCAAATGTGGATGTTTTTCGTTGAATTTTGTTCAATTTGTTTCAGCACTTAGATTCATTCCGCAGTATTATTTGTGTAGACTGCTTCAGTAATTACTTCGATATTTCAATGTAATGAAATAATTATGAAAAATAATAGGAGAAGTAATTCAGATTTGTTGCAGTAGGAATCCATATTTAGGATTTTCCACACATAGATCAAGGACACCAGATATAGGCGAGTAACCAGGGCAAAACCCCACTCTAGGGGAAAACCCAGTCAATAATTCTTCCTTTAATAGTTTTCCTGAGACTCTAGACCTTGACTCACACTTCTTCCACACCAACTCAACCTTCTTCTTGATCCTATCTTCGACTTGGCAACAACAACAGTAACAACAACTCTATGCAACACTTCTTTCGACCTAGAAACTTCGACCTTGCCTCAGAGACTTAGATCTTGGAGGAGAGACTTTGATCTTGACTTAGGGGGTTCGATTTTGACCCAATACAACTTCTCATGGCACCAACATTCAGTACTAGCAACTTCGACCTATTCTTATCTTGGCAGCAACAACATGCAACAACTGGCAGCAACAAAATAAGAGGGACTTCGATCTTCCAAACTAGGGCACGTGGGAGGGAGAGAGAGACACCAAAATTTCGATTTTCATTTTCTCCTTCAGCTTGGCCAAACTTGCAATCCTTTTGGCTCCTTCCTTGACTGCGCACTTTTTCCTATGCAATAGTAGATATCGAATTTCTGTGTGTGAGAGAATATTCTCCAAATGAATTCGATCTCCTTCTATATATAGGCTTGAGGTGAGCTCGAATTACTTAAGTTGAGGCTGACTTGATCACTTTAAGGTGGACTTAGTGTGAAGGTTCCATAATTCATATTTGACTCAATACTAAACCTTTTTACATGATTCAAAAGCCCAAGAAGGGTCTCTTTAAATATACAATGACTCTATAAACTCATAATAAATCCTAGAAGTCCACAATGGAGATTTTGACCTAAAACATAATGACCCAAGCATGAAACCCATGCTTTAATAAGTCATTTAATAACAATAAAAAAATAATTCTTTATTCTTTTGACAAGTACATTACAGTGACTCAAATACAATTTATGAAGATCGGACCTAGTTACAATCTTCAACACTCTCTCTTAACTAGGGAGGTATTCATAATGTACAAGTACAAGGAAGATCTCGATTCTCAACTATGTGAACTATGAAGAATTTTTAGGCACCTCAATGCCATGGACTAGATTCTTGACCAAGGCAATCTATACATTGGTCTCAACAGTTTAGGCACCAAAATGCCATGGATTAGATTCCTAACCAATGCAATCTATCCAAGTGGGACTAAGACGGACTAAAGCTTTTAGCCTCTATAGGTACTTCGGCTTACTTACTATCCATAAACCCAGGGATCGAGGTACGCATCCACTCGATGCCATCCTTCCTACCAGATATCAAAACAAAGTGTCGACCCGATGTCCTCCCAGGCAATGCTTTAGTTGCAAAGCCTCAACAACAAATCTCTCTCGATCAAATTGATCAGTAACCATCATGCTTATCAAACCTTCGAGAGATTTAACTGTACAAACACAACCCTAATCAGTAATTACTAATACACTTTCAAATATACATCAAAACAAACCTTCGGGGTCTCGATGTTGCTCTTCAACTTATCTCAGTAGGACTACCAATCGAATCTTTGAGAGAAGATTCCTTAATCATGCATTTTTCTTCCCTACTTCACATGTAGCAACATACTCTTCAGAATGTATTCTCCAATCAAAACTATGTCATGCCTGTTGAGATTTTGTATAGTTGGTGTAGCATCGGGTGTGCTCTAGCCTTGAAATTTTGTGGAGGGGCTAGGACACACTTGATCTCCAAAACCTAGAAAGTGTTTTGAGAAATTTCAGTTGGTGTTCAAGCTATTCAAATAATTAATTATTTTAATGGATTTCCTAAGTCTAAACCTAGGAAAATTAAATAATTAAAGTGAATTAATTAACACATGTGCTGAAATTGTTTGAAGTCACATGGATCAAGCAGTCTTTTAATCTCAGTCGTTGATGAATGTTTTAATCTTCCCTGTTGATGAGATGAATGAAAAAGTATAAGAGAAAGGCTTGAGGGTCAGTTGGAGACACACACGCAGTTGTAGAGATGAGGAATAAATCTGGAATTCTAGGGCGGGTTTGCTAAGAATTTCCGGAGGAATTTCCTGCAGCAAGGGATGGTATTGGCTACAGGGATGATCTGATCTTGGAGCCAAGATTTGGTAAGAGGCAGAGGAGCAACAATAAGAACAACGCAGAGAAGCAGAGCAGCAGCTACGCAGGTGTCGCGTAGCCGCTACACAGGTGCTACGCAGGACAACACAGAGGCTCCAGGGGCTTCAGAAGTTACGCAGAGGGTCTCCAGGGCCAACGTAATGCCTGCGTCACCCTCTCAGGGGTTACACAGTCCCTCTCTAGGCAGCGCAGTGGCATTCTGGGGCTAGTCTTGTAAATCCCGTTTGAGGGTGTGGATCAGTCAGATATTTGGCACTAGAACATTAGGTTAGCTGCAAACTTGATTCTCTTATTCTTTGTCTGGTTTTCCAAATCCGGAACCCAGATTTATTGTACTCAGAATCTACTTAATAAAATAACCCTCATATCTGCGACAATGATTTTCCCGCTTTGGGTTTTTCCGGGGACTTATGTCCAAAAATCCATGTGTCACTTTGTTGTATGAGCGTATTATTTAGTAAATGATCTGCATGTGTAGGCTGTAGTTGTGTTTATTTCGATATTTTCTGAATCTAATTTTTGAAAATAACTTGTATTAATCTAAATCAATTAAGAGAAATAAACCAAGATACTGCAGTAGAATTTTCACATGGTATCAAAGCGATAGCAGATCAAGCTGAATCTCCAGCAATCAGTTTTAGAAACATTTTTCTGCAGTGTGGTAGAAGAAGCAGTTGATCCAGAAAGGGCATCTTGACAACAGGAGAACGCAGATCCAGAAGAGGACAAGTGCTGAAGCTACAGAAGGCCATCAAGCTTACGCAGACCCTTCCCAGGGCAGCATAAGGATTGCATCACCCAGTCTGGGGTTACGCAGTCCACTTTTAAGCAGCGCTGAGGCTGCTGGGCTAGTCAGTGAGACGCAATCCAGTCATTTCTCCAATTGCAAAAGAGTTTTGCTAAGATTTGGAAGTAGTGCTTCAGATCTTCAACAGTGCTAGTGGGGTGGAGATTCTGCAGGTGCAAAATTGTGCCTAGCTAAGTCAACAAAGGCAGGAGGAAGACAGTTACTCAGCATATCTGAGCCAAACAGATTTGAGATTCGATCAGGAGGATCAGAGAGTGTTGTCTGATTGTGTTTGGGTGAAAGATTTGCAGGAGGGAAATAAGTTTTTAGTAGAAGCAGTTCTAGAGAGTTTCTAGTCACCAAGAAACCTAGATCCAGAGGGAGAAGAAGTGTTGTTTTTGTTAGATCTGAGCAAGATGGCTTGATATGGATTGAGGGATCACGATAGATTGGACGACATGTCCAACTATGTTATCTGGAGGGCCATAATCCCTTTTAGTTCTGGATGAGTATGGTCTCAAATATCATGCAGAGAAGGTTCTTGTTGTACCAACCGATGCAGATACTCTCAAGAAGTATGAAGAAAATCAAGCGTGGACGAAGCGTTTGATCATAGATGGAGTCAAGGACCACATTATACCTCATATTGCTGGGAAGACTACAATAAATGACATGTGTGTAGCCTTGGACACGATGTACCAAGGAGGCTCCGTACAAAGAAGAATGCTTTGAGAGAACTAGATGCGGTTGTTCCTAATGATGAAGGGTGAAGAGATAGATCCATTCCTCTTCAGGCTTCAAGCTATCCGAGATTAGCTGGTTGGCATTGGTGCTACTCCAGATGAGGGGCTCTTAGTGAGGACTGCTCTGAATGCAGTCTTGGAAGATTGGGAAAAGTTTGTCCAGAGCATTCGGGGAAGGGCAATGTTACCATCTTGGGATGACATGTGGGCTATCCTCCACCAAGAAGAGATCAGGAGGGTCACGAAGCGGCAGAAGATCAGGAGGGTCACGAAGCGGCAGAATATCAGTGGAGGAAGTAGAAAGGCCAAAGTCAAGGAGGAAGAGGAGGATGCAGCCCTTGCATCAAGGGAAAAGAAACAACAGGGGAAGAAGAAGGACCTTTCCAAGGTCCGGTGCTTTTATTTTTATTTTTATGTATGTTTAGACTAATCCTATTCTTTCCATTTTTTCTCCTCCCATCCCACCGACCGGTTTCAACCGGAACCGGTGACCTTGCAGATGGAGTGCCTTAAGAGTGCACCCCATCATCGACTGCTCTACACCACGTGGGCATAGGTCCGGTGCTTTAACTGTGCTGATCTTGGACATTTCACTAGCAGTTGTCCTAAGAAGAAGGATAAAGGATCTTTTGATTCCAAGGCTATAGCAACAAAGGAAGATGGCTCTGATGATGATGCAACAATGAGTGTTCATGTGTCTCGAGAGAAGAGGTGGGGTGACATGGATCTGTAGAGCATCTCCAGAAAAAGTGGCGGGATCCTTGAGTCAGCCTACTCTTTGATCACATACGAGCTACGGGAGCCTTAAGACGGTAGAGAGATGAGTTGGGAGATGGTAGCAGGAGGCCACATTGAAGCATAAGAGGGAGCTGAAGAACTGAAGAGGGGGCAGTGTAATGCAGAGGAAACAACAATGTGAAGGCAGCGGCGCAGAGGGGCTGATGGGACTTCAACAATGCAGAGAAGCTATGCTCACACAGTGCAGTGTTGCAGCATGACAGTGTCTCCAGGAGGACAACGTAAATCAATATCCAGGGAGCTTCAGTGGTGGAAGGCAACTTGAATTATCTGTCAAACAGATGGGCAAAAGTCTTTCAGTTGCTTACTTCTCGGCAACTGAGTTACAGTGCAACAATTAGCAGTGGCAGTGCTATGGGCAGCATGATGCAACAATTTGAGAGGGAGCTGCAGTACAGATGTGGCAGTGTCAGTGGCAGTGGCATGGGCAAAAATACAGAGAGCAGCAGTGCAGTGGATGGAGGGCAACAGGCCAAGCATCAACAACACAGAATCCAACTTCAAGATCTTGTAGTGCATGGTGTGGATGCATTGCTAGAGTACACTTTCCTAGAGCACACTCCGTGCTAAGAGGGAGTGTTGAGATTTTGTATAGTTGGTGTAGCATTGGGTGTGCTCTAGCCCTGAAATTTTGTGGAGGGGCTAGGACGCACTTGATCTCCAAAACCCAAAAAGTGTTTTGAGAAATTTCAGTTGGTGTTCAAGTTATTCAAATAATTAATTAGTTTAATGGATTTCCTAAGTCTAAACTTAGGAAAATTAAATAATTAAAGTGAATTAATTAACACATGCACTGAAATTGTCTTAAGTCACATGGATCAAGCAATCTTTTAATCTCAGCCTTTGATGAATGTTTTAATCTCGATCGTTGATGAGATGAATGAAAAAGTATAAGAGAAAGGCTTGAGGGTCAGTTGGAGACACACACAGTTGCAGAGCTGAGGAATAGATCTGGAATTCTAGGGCGGGTTTGCTAAGAATTTCCGGAGGAATTTCCTACAGCGAGGGGTAGTATTGGCTAAGGGGATGATCTGATCTCGGAGCCAAGAGTTGGTAAGAGGTAGAGGAGCAACAACAAGGACAACGCAGAGAAGCAGAGCAGCAACTATGCAGGTGCTGCGCAGTCGCTACGGAGGTGCTACGCAGGACAACGAAGAGGCTCTAGGGGGCTTCAGAAGTTATGCAGAGGGTCTCTAGGGCCAGCATAAGGCTTGCATCACCCTCTCAGGGGTTACGCAGTCCCTCTTTGGGTAACGCAATGGCATTCTGAGGCTAGTGAGGCTGATGCTAGGGCTTCAGGGGCAGTGCTGAGGGTTTCTAGGGCCATATCCGGGCTGAGTCTTGTAAATCCTGTTTGAGGGTGTGGATCAGTTAGATATTTGGCACTAGAACATCAGGTTAGCTGCAGACTTGATTCTTTTATTCTCTGTCGGATTTTCCAGATCTGGAACCTTGATTTACTGTACTCAAAATCTACTTAATAAAATAACCCTCATATCTGCTACACCAGTTTTCCTGCTTTGGGTTTTTCTAAGGACTTATGTCCAAAAATCCATGTGTCACTTTGTTGTATAAGTGTATTATTCAGTAAATGATCTGCATATGTAGGGTGTAGTTGTGTTTATTTCGGTATTTTCTGAATCTAATTTATGAAAATAACTTGTATTAATCTAAATCAAGTAGGAGAAATAGACCAAGATACTGCAGTAGAATTTTCACAAGGCCCTTCCTCTTAATCAAGGAGATTCCTTCTATCCAAGCTCCCTTTTAATCTAAGGAGATCAACTTCTTCCTTCAATATCAAAGACTCTTCTATGGCTTCTATCCTTCTTATCATGCTTATCATATCGACTTCTCTTACGGACTTCTTCACCAATTTGTATATGATGTACTTGCATAATTTAGATAGCAAGTAAAACCAAATATATAGAAGCATGAAGTTAGTCATAACGAAATCTTATAGTAGCAGAAGCATTAGACATAATCGACAAAAGACTATACTTCAATACTTTATCTTCTAGCCCAGGTTTTGTTACAAACCCTTAATCACATCAGCCGCTCAATGAAGATGTCAGAAGACAAGTTCTGTCATATAGCGATCCCTAGAAATAAGTCAAAAGAAAAGAAAAGTATCTAATAACTTTCAGAATTCACATGTTAGACTTCCCACCAAGATGTTATGTAAACCCTAGATTTAATACATGAGCTTTAACAACCAAAACAATCACAGCTTGATCAACATGAATAACTTCTACTGGGGTTCGATGTAAACCCTAGATTTTCCATCTACAAATTCTCAACAATCACTAGATAGATTCAGATTGTTATATGTATTAGAGAATTTAACTACTACTAGGGTTTAGCTGCAAAGCCCTAGATTTCCAAGCAACAACATCCGAGATCTTCAAACTTGGACTAGGGCTTGTTTCCAAACCCTAGGACTTATGACTATAAATAATCAGGTCAACACATACATCTAGGAAATGTATCATCATAACATATGTTAGGTAATATTAACACATTAGACATATACCAACTTAGACCAATCTAGGGTTTCGACATAATGGACACATACCTAGGGTTTCATCCCTAGGACCTTACTATAAAGACAAGAGTATTGCTTATAGACCCAACCAAATCCTAATATTTTAGGGTTTCAGTGCAAACCATAGAGAACCCTTCTTTACCAAAACTTCAAAGGTTCGGGATTTTGGACAACACCATTTCAACCCTAACAAGTTAGAGTTTTCATGATCATACAAAGATCCCAAACATGACATTATCAATATATCAAAACACAATAACAGTTTCTTCATCAATAACCCTAAGTAGGTTTAATGTTTCATACATTAATAACATACCCTTAAGTTAGGGTTTTCCAGAGAAACTTTCTAGGGTTCTTTATACAAACAATGAAAGATATGAGGTGGCTAGATTTATCAGATGATGAATCATCCCAAACAAGAATCTTTAAGATTCAAGAGAGCTAGACACAACAATTGTTGGTAATGTAGAATGGATATGCCAAAGAGAATAATAAAGCTTTATGATGTAAGACATACCTTTGTTTCTTGATAAACCTTTTTTAACTCCAATGTTTTGTCTTGTGATGCCTTCTTTCATATTCCTTGAGCATTTAATAAGTCATTTCCTAGACAAGGAAACAGAGGTAGAAAGGCGATGAGTATTTAACATAATCAAAACTTTAAGCATGTATATGAAACCAAAACTGAAATGGAATGAGATACTTATCTTTGGGAGTTGTTGTGGGCTCCCTCCAAAGCTTTGAGGGATACCTAACACTTATAAAACAAGAAATGTCTTTTCCAAAAGTATGTTAAACCTACAAATAAATATCAAAATATACAAATGAAATATCTAAAGCTAAGATCAAAGGGCTTAGTAGTGTAAGTTATGTCAGACTCTTTGGGTTTCACAGTCTTTGGAGATGCTTCTTCAGCCACATTTGCATGATCTCTCTCTCTTTTCTTATTTCTAGGATTGTCGGGGCAATCACTTCTATGGTCACCCATTTTATGACAATGATAACATGCTATCTTGGACATGTCAACCTTGTTTCTTGGCCCCCCCTTCTTGAAATTTCCCTTGTGTTGAGCAATGTAGGCATTTGAAACTTCTTCATTGTTGGTTGCTAATGAGATCCTTAACTCTTCTTGACTGCAAGAAGTCCATAGTTCTTCAAAAGTAGGAGCTTCTTTCTAGCTGTTGAGTCTTGAAGCAAAAGCGCTCCAAGAAGGTGGCAACCCTAATAAGGCAGTAATCACAAGTTCCTTGTTTGGTACAATTTCATCAATGTCAAGAAGATCATCTCTTATTCTTGCTATCTTCACAAAGAAAGTAGCCACAGTATCTTCCTTAGTCATCTTGGTGGTCCTTAGTTCATTCTTCAAGCTTGCTACTTTCCCAATGTTCTTGATGGTAAATAGTTTTGACAAGGCTTCGTACATTTCTTGAGCATGGTCAGTGTTAGCTATGTAAGGGACAAGGTTGTCCTTTATGCCTTCAACCATTAGAGTCATGGCCACCAATTCCAATTCCCTGTATTTCACCTTATTTGAATCACTAGAGTCTTCTGTAGGCTTCTTTACTTTTCCTTTCACCACATCTAATACTTTGTTCTTTTCAAGGATGAGGTCAATCCTCTTCTTCCAAGATCTATAGTTTGATGTTCCTTCATGCTTGTTCTCTCCCTTGATTGAGTTAGACATATTTCTTTAAGATAGCGAACTTCTTTTCTTAAAGAGCTTCCTCTTATGATTCTCTTATGATTCCTTGGTCACTATCGTGAAACTGTCTTTTCCTTCTTTCTTCACCAAAGCTTTGAAACCATGTTAGAAAATAAAAAACTCAGAAAGATTTTCTTGTTCTTGATAATTTACTTGTGATGTTCCTTAATTCTTATTAGTTTCTTATTATCTTCTTTTCTCTTAGTTCATCAAGCAAATATCAAAGCAATAACACATAGATCAAGGGCACCAAATATAGGCAGACAGCCAGGGCAAAACCCCACTCTAGGGGAAAACACAGTCAATAATTCTTCCTTCAATAGTTTTCCTGAGACTCTAGCCCTTGATTCACACTTCCTCCACCCCAAGTCAACCTACTTCTTGATCCTATCTTCTACTTGGAAACAACACCAACAACAACACTATGCAACGCTTCCTTCAACCTAGAAACTTCGACTTTGCTTCAGAGACTTAGATCTTGGAGGAGAGACTTTGATCTTGACTTAGGGAGTTTGATTTTGACCCAATACAACTTCTCAAGGCACCAACATCCAATAATAGCATGTTTGACCTATTCTTCTCTTGGCAGCAACAACATGTAGCAACTGGCAACAACAAAATAAGAGGGACTTCGATCTTACAAACTAGGGCACGTGGGAGAGAGAGAGAGACACCAAATTTTCGATTTTCCTTTTCTCCTTCGGCTTGTCCAAAGTCACAATCCTTTTGGCTCCTTCCTTGACTTCACACTTTTCCTATGCAACAATGGATATCAAATTTTTGTGTGTGAGAGAGGATGCTCCAAATGAATTCGATTTCCTTGTATATCTAGGCTTGAGGTGAGCTCGAATTACTTGAGTTGATGCTGACTTGATTCCTTTAAGGCTGACTTTGTGTCGAGGTTCCATAATTCATATTTGACTCAATACTAAACCTTTTTACATAATTCAAAAGCCCAAGAAGGGTCTTTTTAAATATACGATGACTCTATAAACTCAAAATAAATCCTAGAAGTCCACAATGGGGACTTTGAACTAAAACATAATGACCCAAGCATGAAAATCATGCTTTAATAAGTTATTTAATAATAATAAAAATTCTTTTCTTTATTCTTTTGACAAGTACATTACATAGCGACTCAAATACAATTTATGAAGACCAAACCTAGTTACAATCTTCAACATACCATACAAAGATCAAATGTTACAATGCGGAGCCTCAGGCTCAATATATAGGAAATGGAGAGATCTAGATCCCCCTCCAAGTGGAAAATGGCTAGGTCCAAAAAGTTGCACAATTTTGACTTAGTGTTATAAGGATCGAACTAGACTTGCTGGTTCAGACCAGTCCGATCGTTTTGAGGAAAAAACTGGTTTGAACCAGTGACTTGAACCATTTTTGTCTAGTTTGGTACGGTAAAGTCACGTAGACAAGTGGGGGCCTATTTTGCTTTTTTTCTTTTGATGTTTGTCGTAGTTGGGACTAGTCCATAATAGGTGCCTAATATTCAAGCATATGACCTTACTATTGCTATGCATTTCATGGTAATGTTAAATTTTTAAAGTAAAAGTGACATTCTTCTTTATATTTCATTTCCATCCTTTTACTTGAATTTTTAACATTACCATAAAATGAATTAGGATGTTTGAGAGTGGTTTCGACCTCATTGGATTTCATATGGGGAAAGTAGAATTTTAGATCTCACTCAAAATCCAACAGACTTAATAGTTTTCCAGGATTTCAGGGTTGGGGGGATTGCAACGCTACATTGGATTCTCTCATGTACGAGGGTATGGAACTAGTATTTAATCAAGAGAACCAAGCCCTCTATGTACCTTGATGTTAGTGGCAATGGTTGTTAAACTCCTCCACCATGATCCTACGAAAAAAATACACATCACTCAAACAAAATCTTGACTTGATATGCTATGATTTTTCTATCTTATTTTAATGACTAAAGGGTGATATTGCTGACAAAGATCCCAATATAGGCAATGATTTTGATCAATGCAGCATGACTCTTATAAGACCCGCGAGTACCCACGGGTCTTGATGGGTTTTATAGCGAGACGGGTCACTCGCATAGAACCCGCGGTTTCTACCCGTACTAGCCAAAACCCGCATAAAACCTGGCTACTCGTATTGAACCCATGAAGAACCGCATAAGACCCTTGGAGACCCTCAAAATTCGAAGTTTTTAATTTTTTTAATTTTTTTTGGAGATCATATAGAGGGAAGGGGAAAATGGAGGGCAAAATTTTGCCAAGTCTTATACAGGTTGTTCCTGAGTCTTATGCGGGTTGCTGAGTGAATAGCCAGACAAGTCTTATACGAGTACGAGTCGTGCAACATTGATTTTGATGATATGTAGGTATTTATTGTAGCATAATTTTTTTTGTATGCTAGAGGCCATGCAGAGCTAGTTTGCTAATGTGTTTTCGATTTAGAGATGGATTGCACTTGGTGCTATTTTGGTTATGTGCGCCCTTACATGCTATATAAATGAGAACTTTTGCTTATTTGTGTATAAATTGTTTGGATTCATATGAATGCACATGAATATGTATGTTTTCTTTAAAATTTGAACATCTTATGTGTTTTTGGTTGACTGATTTTTTGGTCTAGTTTTTTTTACCGGTTTCCGTACGATTCTAACTGGTTCTCGGCCCAGGGGGTCTACCGGTTCAATGACCTGTCTGGTTCTGATAACTATGTTTTGACTTGATCCTGGAGAATAACAACTATTTGTTTCTTGATCCTTGCCAAAATTAAATCCTCTCCCTTGATCTTGACGAATAAATTCGAATTCCATAATAATTCCCTTTTTCGTGGTCCAAAAAATATTATTTTGACCTTTTTCTGCAAAAAATCATTTTTGACTTAATCACCTTGGTGTATGAGCTCAATTTTGTTAGAAAAATGATTTTTCCCTTGATGAAGGACCTTGAAAATTGGACTGCTTTTGGAACCACAAATTTTATTCAACTAACTGGACCCAGAAAAATTAATTTCCTTGAAAAAATAATTCTTTTATGGCCCCCAGAGAATTTCTTGTGTTTTTTTTGCCTTGGAATTGGGTTTGTCAATTTAATTCTTCCTTGGGAATAACCACCTTCTCCAAAATTTGTTTTTCCACTTGGAGAGAATTTTATTCTCGCAATTTTAATTTTTTGACCATTTTCTGGTTATATTTTGTTGTTTTTTGCCAAAAAACCAAAAGTAAAAATAATTTGAGGGGATAGACATAAATTCAACACTAAAAAAATGTCTAGACACTAAGTTGAGCTGTAGAGGTTCTAACTATGTGTACTCCACCCCCTTCAATTTTTATAATAATTTGATTTTACAATTTACATCCAAATTATTAAATTTCCTAACCAGTTAGAAATTTAATAATTAAAAATAGATACTTAGACTCAACCAAATTCTGCAAGACTCGAGACATGATCTAGTATGGTGAAAATACATAGACTCGATACACTAGGACTTCCTTAAGACTTCACCACCGAGCCCCACCCTAGCTTTGGGGGTGTATCTGGGAGAAAAACTCTGTCGATTATCCCTATTTACAAACACACATAATTCGGGTAGGTTAAAAAACTCCCTAGCATGAAACTCGTTAGCAAAATTCTTAATCTTACTTAGGTGTTTTACATGACTTTATAGACATACTAAAATCATTTTTACAATGGTCCAATGGGCTGCAAAATTTGGACTTACAACTTTGATAAACTGATGAATAACAATGTTCCACCAAGAATCTAGTACAGGGAGATGCCGGTGCGGGGAGACGCACATGGGGAACGTGTGGGAGTACCCTCAAATTTTAGGGAAATTTTGAGGGTTCGGGGGGATGTCGGGGTATATAATTTTTAATTATATATATATAATTCAAGTTCATATTCAATAATGAAAGCATAAATAGACTAATAGTAATACATTGATCCACACATAAATTTAAAATTTATAATTGAATTAAATAATGACATACATTAATGATTGATCCATCCTTATCATTCATTTTGATACATACATCATTCATATGACATACTCATCATTCATCCATACCATGAGATTCAATAATAAAATTCAATGATGAAATATTCAAATACATTGATCCATATCATTCATCATTCTATAATCGACATTGATTTAAAAATTAAATTTTATCATTCATCATTCTATAAGAGCTCGACAATGGGCAAGAGGCAGAACTCGACGGCAGGAGAGCAGAGCTCGACAACTGGAAGAGAGCACAACTCGACGACGGGCAAGAGAGCACAACTCGACGATGGGCAAGAGAGCACAACTCGATGACGACGAGAGAGCACTCAACAGAGCTCAATGGTTGGCAAGAGAATTTGGGAAATGAATAGGTAAGTTAACCTAGGTAAGTTTTAACTTTTTAATTTTTAGTTTAGTTTTATTTTATTTTATTTTTTACTTATTTTTATGTTTTTTTAATATGTGGATCTTCATTTTTTTTATATTGTGTTATTAGACAAATTTAAGTGGAGACGCACCAGGGGGGACGCCCAAAAGCACCCCTTTTGGGGAGTCGCGTACTCCACACTAGGGAAACGCACGCCCCTGCATTTCCCCATGACTCCCGTGGGGACACACACCCCCAGACGTCCCCCTGTCCCGGGTGTGTGGTGTGCGAGGGGTGCTTGCACCTGACCCTGAGGGACGCGTCCCCGTGGAACGCTATTGAATAATGATGATGAATTATGGATATTTGACTTCTCGAACATGATGGAACTCCTTTGCAAAAATGTGTACTATTATAGGGTAGTTGACACAGAGTGGTCAACATCTGGCTCTACTTGGGGACACGTTGCTTCATTGAAGGAATGTGAGAATCCAGAATCTGCACCCAAACAAAACACAAGCCTCTATTAGTAGTGTCCATTGAAATATAATCCAAAAATCATCATATAACATTAAGTACATGAAATAGAAGCTCCATTATTCTACTAACACTAAACGTAAATCTAATCTAAAGACAAAAATGAAATTTAATCTATGAAACAAAACGCTGAAATGAAAACAATTTTAACAACACAAATAACAAGGAGTAGGGTTAGAAATCGGGATTTTTGAGATTGCAATGATCCAAGAACTGGAGGAGGTAGCATTTGCTTCTGTGTTTTATCATCTATATTATTATGATTAACAATCTCTTGTGCAATTTCTTTCTTCTTCCCTGCTTCACCCATCGTAATATTAGAAGCTTGGCTTGATGAAACTTTCTCATCAAAGGTTGGCTCATGGGTAGTGTGATCGATGCTTCTAGACATTTTGTTATCGTGAAGAAGAATTTTTTCCTCTTCAGTTGTCACATATCCACTTTCATTATCATTCTCATTCATTTCATCTTCTTTCTTTATTATGGATTTCTACATAATTTTTCTTAAAACAGGTTGTAGCTTCTTCTTCCCCAACAGAAATTTCGAAGTCCTTTTTCTCAAATGCTACTCTGGTATGCCCACGGTTTCTATCATCATGAAGTTTCTGAATGCAATCAGCATCATTAACAAAACCACTGGATGATGCAGCACACCCTTGTTCCTGATCTATACCCATCATCAACATTTCTCTCAATCCCTGAACATCTTTGCCCTTTCCTATTGATGTTTCTCCATCATTACTTTCAGCATCATCTTTTTCTGTTTTTTTACTATTGCTGTCAACGATATTTCTTGTATAAAAGGAACATTTATGTCTTGCGAAATATCTCTCTCCACATTTCCAACATTTCTCTTCCTTTTTTCCTTTATTACGCATTGGTGGGGGAATATATTTGCTTGAATTTTCCATGGATGTTCTACTTGATTTTCCCTTGGCATAACTAATTGCCTTGTCATTATTACAACATTTTTCATCTTTTTGTTTCTCATGATTTTCTTCTTTTTCTTTTTCCACATTTTTATGAAATTGTTCATCTTCTCTATTATGGATTACTGCAGAAATTTTTTTACAATCGTTTGTGACCTCTGCACATGAATTCTCTAATTGCTGAAGCTTTTCTAGAATTTTATTAATTTTTTCACTTTCTTCACACGACTTTTCTAATTGCTCATGATCTCCACGTACTGACACATAGTGTGGTAAACTATGTCCATAGGCTTGTAAACTACGTTCGTAGGCTTATAGAACGATGTTATGTGCCATTGCTTCAACTTGTCCTTAACATGGCTCTGATACCACTGTAGCAGCGGAACTTGTAGATTTGGTTTCTGTACCAACAAGATTTGTAGATTGTTGGCTTAATAGCAAAAATGGCTTTAATTATAAAAATACACAAGAGGTATTTATAATAATATTTTATTAATAAATATGATAAGATATAAGACGATTTGAAGGTTACAATGAGGACCTGCTTTTATACCTATGCAGGTGACCTTTCATGAACAGGCATGTCTTTTAGACATGCCTTTTCAGTTAACTAATGACTACTTAACATAATCCTAATTGATTATTTAGTAATTACATTTATTTGTATTTATTCCATTAATGACTATATTTATTACATTAGTTATGAATTAGGTTCATAACACACTAGGTCTCCAACCTGCAAAGATCTAGCTCAAGAAGTTCTATCAAAACTTTTCTTAACATTAGATTGATTTTTACACATATTATCAAAAGCTTTTCTTCGAGTTTCATCTAACTCCAGAATTTGATCAATTCTATTTTGGACAACATCTTTATTAGTGGAAAAATGCTGAAGGAGTTGATAAGCTGGAAATTTGAGATGCATAGGCAAAGTTACATCCAAGCCATAAACCAATTCAAAGGGACTTTTACCAGTAGTTTTTTTCTTTGTAATCCTATCTACCCATAATGCATATTTGATTTTACTATCCCAGGACCGCTTATTATCTCCTACTATCTTCTTGATAATACTTATATATTTTTATTTCTTGATTTTGCAAGGCCATTACCTTGATGATAGTAGTTAGAAGAATGAGATAAGAGAATGCCATACTTAAGCAAAAAGATGAAAACTTTGCAGAACTAAAAGCTTTGGCATTATCAATGGTAATCTTAGCTGGGACGCTAAATATAGTAATGATCTGATTTTCAATGAAATTCATAATAACCTTTTCAGTGGAATTCTTAGCAGGGATGACTTCAATCCATTTAGTAAAGTAATTAGTAGTAGTTAATACCCATGAGTAGCCATTGCTAGAATTTTCATGAAAATTCCCAATGAAATCCAAAGCCCAATGCTGAAAAGGCACCTCAACAACCACAGGTTGTAAGGGGGGGGGGAAGCTAGCTTCTGTTTCCTAGTGAATAGTTGGCAGGCTTGGCAACTCCTAACAAACTTATGCACGTCATAAAAGATTGAAGGTCAGTAATAACGAACTCTAAGAATTTTGTGGGCAATAGTTTTTGCAACATAATGACCACCATAAAATCCTGAATGAAACTCGAAAGTTAGCTTTCTAGACTCAAATTCAACAACACACCTAAGTACCATACCTTCAGGATTCCTCCATCTGAGGCCATCCTTCATGATGCAATATTTTGTCACTTTCAATCTAAGAGCCCTTCTTTTATGAGGAACTAAATGGTCAGGACATGTAAGATTTAAGAAACAATAAATTATGTTTTTATTTTTTATTTTTTTTATTTGGGTGATTGTAAGTTTCTGTGATCCATATCTAATTTAATCACAATCTTCCGGAAAATCACATAGTCAACTGAGAAACGACGCGTTTCGAACTACTTAGTGTAGTTCATCATCAGAAGAATTATGTCCTTGGGAGTCAAGGGGGGGACCCAACCCCACGTGGAGGAGAGAGAGAGACTACGTTGGGTTTTGGAGGGAAACCAACACTATAAAAGATGAAGGAGCCTCCTCATTTCATTCATGCTTGGATTATGGATTGTTGAGTGAGACATATTGTCTTCTTTGGCACGCTGGTTGTTTAGCCCGTCTGATGCACTGTTTAGTGTAACCGAGTGTCTCCGTGCGGAGATCTCACCCTTAGCCTTGGGGGACTTCGAGTGCCTGCTCAGGCAAGGTTATTTTCTTAGCA
This sequence comes from Pinus albicaulis, assembly GCA_034641835.2. Lineage (NCBI taxonomy): Eukaryota > Viridiplantae > Streptophyta > Pinopsida > Pinales > Pinaceae > Pinus > Pinus albicaulis. The sequence continues at coordinate 898,018,748 of CM076581.1, forward strand.
TCATCCTCCAGGACACCGTTATTGCTGCAGCAGCATAATACTGTGTTGTAGGGTGTTGTCGTGGTGACTTTACGACACCACCTCCTTCTCTTGTTTTTCAGATGGAGAGTCTCTCTTTCCTTTGGAGGATAATATTGGGAGATATTGGAGCTTATTATCAGATCTTGGCATCAGGCCTATATTTTCTTCAGGGTATACTGCGCATTTCTTTCCCCAGATCTGCGTTATTGCTGAAGGAGCAGCGTTCCAGGGTTTTTGGCATCATTTTGGAGTTAGATCTCTGATTGAGGGTGATCCTTGGATTAGCCAACCAATCCAAGTATATTTCTGATCTGATACTGAAGTTTTATTCAAAAATTCTAAATCATTCTTCAGATCTGCTGCAGTAAAACTCAGATCTGCTCCGGCATTCTCATGTATTGCTGAAATCCCCAACGGGAAAGTAATAAAGAGCCCTTTGGGAATTTTATCTCATTATAGATCTCTGCTTTCATTTATTTATAATTTTTAGATTTTTAATATAATAAATATAAGCTTCAGCCTCCTGAAGAAACGCTGAAGGGTTTATGCATCAATCTCTTGTCTTGCGGCACCTCAATCTTGAGGGGTTTTCTATAAAAATGTTGTTTAACCTTGTTCAATGCCTTTGCCATGATCATAAACCTATTATATGATTTTTCATAGTGTTTTAAATCTCATACCTTTAAAAAAAAAAACGCAGCTTTGCTTCAGTAGAATTCTGCATACTCAAAGTCTTGGGAAATCAGGGTTTTTCTTGACTAGTCGGGAAGGAGGAACTGTTTAATATAGCAAAACGCCTTTTTTTGAGCTGAAATTTGACATGGACGTCCCTCTTGACCTAATATAACATATCATAGAACCTTGACCTGTCATTTTATGCAGATTTTCTTATACACTCATTTTAGGGCCAAAATCCTCACTTTTCCCCACCTTTTTGCCCCTAAAAGTTGAGTAAAGGTTTCTGCAGTATTTGGAGTGGGTTGTTGAGTGTTTCTAAACACTTTTTATGTTGTTTGAAGCATACTTTCCTGAGGAATGCGTTTTTGAGTCATGATCTGCTGAGAATTCCATTTTTGGGATACTACAGTTTGTTGCACTATTATTGTTTGGGTGTTCTAGTTCTATACCACTTGGTGTGTTTATCTCTCACTCTTAGATAGAGTCTGGAAAGGGCTAGATATCCTCTATATCTTGTTCTCTTTTAGAGGCGACATATTCGGTAAATGCCCTCCCAGTCAATCTCTGGTTGGGGTTTGGTGTGTTTTTGAGATATCCTGGAAATGGGATATTACAGTGGTATCCGAGCATAATTTTGGCTCAGCCTGTGGAGCTAACTATCTATGGAAAATATGAGGATCTCAAATCAGCATGGTCATGTACCCTTTGGAGATTATTTCCGAGAATGGAAGTCCAAGGGGGAAGACTTCAAAGGAGCTTTTCCCTTCAAAGATTACTGTCAGCTCAGACAGGATGAAGGAGGAAGGTACAGTGGTAACAGTGGGATTTCTAGCATGCAGAGTTCAAAGTTGCAGCATACTACTGGAAGATGACCTCTTCCCATGCATGAGGGATCCACTAATCCCTGTGAGTCTAAGCCCAAGAAGACCGGAACGGTGAAAAAGGAGAGTTTATTCTCATCTCTTTTCAGATCCAGAAAAGATGCATCCACTATTGAGGCAGTCAAGAAGATTGAAGAAAAAGAAGAGGAAGTACCATGCGCTTCCTATTCTCATCAAGAAGAGATCACATCAACTCTTGAGGAGGCTTGTGAAAATGTTGTCCCACTCATGGAGGAGCAGCCACATGCATCAAATCACTTGATTGGAGGCCGATATAGAGCACTTTTGAGGATGGGACTCTTGCGGCTCTAAGGAAGTTTCCCAGATGCGGGTCGAGAAGCGGCCCGGTTGCAACTGTGTTGTGCGAGCATGGATGGAGGGAGGTCTCGGAGAGATCTCCTTTGGAGATGCACTTCGACACACCGTGGGATACAATGATTTTCTTCCCTTCTCACAAGAGCAAATAGAAGATGGAGGAAATATTAGGATGGATAACATCTCTCATTCTTGTGTTGGACATCCCTTGAGACATACACATCATGATGGGAGGTTTTTTCCTACCACCTATTTTATAGATGATAGGATCTCATTGATCCTTGAGAAGTTTATATTTCAAAATCCCATGAAGTGAAAAGTCAGAAATTTGATTTGGGAGAATGGTAGCCCTCATGGGAGGAGTACCAGGATGAGGAGAAGAAGGAGGCATCCACAAGTGATTGAGTGGATGTGGTTGATGAACAAGGAGCTAGGAGGATACTTGTAGATCTATGATATCGGGCAGTAGGAGGCTTGGCTGCGCTGGTTACTCTTGAGGGAGTTTGGGCATCATTTGTACCTACAGATCTATGATACCGGGGATCAGGAGGCTTGGCTGCACTGGTTACTCTTGAAAGAGTTTGGCCATCACTTGGAAAACACTCTTCCTAAGAGAAGGAAAATGGGGAAAAGATGGCTAGATACTTGCATCATTGAGCAACATAAAGTATGGATGCATGGTGTTGATATGATACTCATATCATTCGTTGTGTCTCCATCACATGATTGGTATGATGGAGGTATGGGGAGGCAACACAATGTCTTGTTGTTTGGTTTGTTTCTAGGAGAGCAAGGGCAGATTTTCTCTCACATTTTGCATGATGTTGCAGGAAGAGGGGATGGCACTATCTCCTTGACCTTTGATGATGATTGGGAAGCACTTCCATCTTGGGAGGTATTCCATATTTGTTGCAACATTATTAGAGGAGTCTTTGACAAGGAGCATGTCAAAGAACAGAGCTTTGTATTGACAGGAGCTTATTTGCATGAGCTCACAACGCTGCCACTTTGGAGCAGAGACTTATGGATGAAGTGTGCCCAGTAGAGATATAGTGGATCTATAACCCATAGGTCCCAGGATCACTTCACATTTGTTGCACTTAATGGACAAAGTGGAGGTAATGATGATAGAGACATCTATGGCATGTTCTTCTTGACTTGGATTTCCAAGCATCAGGAGGATTATCTTTTTGTAGCACATGGTTCAGACTTCTTCATAGCATGCCAACACACTATGGAGGACTCATTCATGGATCCATGTACCATCTTACTTCCAGCATATGGTGAGGAATTTTTTTATACATTCATTGATTTTCACACCCTTACCATTCATATGCAGTGCATTGCTTCACAATAGGGAAAGCTTGTCATATTGTTCCATGCGTTTTATTGGGCCAATATACATGATGGAGGCAACCATCTCTTTTGTGGCCTTGGGAAAATGTTTTGTCACCACATGTATGTTCATTTGCTGCACTATATCATGTGTCATGTGAAGACATGCATGATTAACATAAACATTTTTCCATGTACTCTTATCAAGCAGCAACTTGTAAAATTGCGCTGTCAGTACGGGGGAAGCTATTGGTACCTCTTTGCTTCACTTGTAACCTTCAAAGTTTCCTTCATTTTGCTGCTGATCATGTCTCCAGTTGCTGATATAGATCAGATTTGTATGGGAGGCTTGATTATGAGGGAGACACATGAGATGGATGTGTCTTTGAGTGGGAATAATTCTTGCATTTTCTGCACTACATGTTCTAATGGGAGCATGGGAGGAGGCATGGCCACCACTACTACATATGCGTTCTCTTTTGAGGTGGGCCATGAGATTGATAGTAATCCATTGTATAGCCATGGGAAAGTGTTTGGTCTTATTTTATTGTCATATTCAACCATTTACTATCCATTAGTAGATGTGATGGATCTTGTACATTGCTTTCCATGTAATTTTCTGAAGTTGCAGTGGATGAAACTGTGTTGTATCCTTGTGAGATATTGTTTGCATCATGTATCATCATGTAAAACCTTCAGCAAACATCTCATTAGGATGATCCATGATGACCATGTCCTATTCTTCATGGATGAATTGTTTTGGGCTAGCTTTTTCTTCATTGTTGGAGGAACCTTCTTTGGAGGATTGTTCTTCACGTTGCCATTAGAGGGAAATGATTTTGCAGCCCATGATCAGCATACACTCTACACTTGTCATGAGTGGAGAGAAGGATAGCATGGGGTAAGCTATGATGCTTTCCAAGTTCAAATTTTCAACCCACCTTCATTTTCGGAGCTTGAGGTGGAAGGAGATTTTCAGGAGTTGCCTTGTTGGTAGGTGGCTCATTTTGTTTGGATGATTGCTTGGGGATGGAGGATCCACATGAGGGAGATGTTCCTCATTACATTCTAGAATCCATGCCTCGAGTGGAGATTCTTCATTTCTACCCTTGCAGTTCATTGCAGAGAGGTGCTGATTTGGTACACAGTTGATGGGCTAGCTTACATAGTCATAGATGCAGAGCAGGGGTCATGGTCTTCATCAGTCATAGCCAGAGGAAGTGCACAGTCTGAGCCATGGGACTTGGGCTATTATTGGCCATGGTGGCAATGGGATCCGAAAGGATTGCTGGATGGTTGGTACCATGAGAGATCAGTTTGGGATCCTGGCATTGAGAGATCCCTTCATATCAGGGTGATGTAGAAGTCAAAAAAGATTCAGTGGTGCATCTGGGACCCAAGCATATCTTGCAGCATCAGTGGAGAGTTGCTTAGGCTATTGCTTGAGGGCAAGCAAAATTTTTCCAGGGGGGACTGTAATATTCCTAATTTGTGACAACAAATTGGAATATTCTATTTTGTTTAGTTTGCTGCCTATAGATTGTAAATAAATAAAAAGTGAGTAAAGAGGGTCTAAACTCACTTAAGTGAAATAAGACATCCACCTAGTAGCACAACATTGTGACTTAAGTGGGAGTCAAGGGGGGACCCAACACGACGTGGAGGAGAGGGCCTATGTACACTCTAGAAGCTTCTCCAAGCTTCTGCGCAGATAAGGATGAGAATGTGGATAAGGATGAGGATGTGGAGGAGAGAGAGAGACTACGTTGGGTTTTGGAGGGAAAAAAATGCTATAAAATATGGAGGAGCCTCCTCATTTCATTCATGCTTGGATTATGGATTGTTGAGTGAGACATATTGTCTTCTTTGGGACGCTGGCTGTTTAGCCCGTCTACTGCACTGTTTAGTGCAACCGAGTTTCTCCGTGTGGAGATCTCACCCTTAGCCCCGGGGGACTTCGAGTTCCTGCTCGAGCAAGGTTATTTTCTTAGCATCATCCTCCAGGACAACGTTATTGCTGCAGCAGCGTAATACTATGTTGTAGGGTGTTGCCATGGTGACTTTACGACACCACCTCCTTCTCTTTTTTTTCAGAGGGAGAGTCTCTCTTTCCTTTGGAGGATAAGATTGGGAGATATTGGAGGTTATTATCAGATCTTGGCATCAGGCCTATATGTTCTTCATGGTATACTATTAAGTTCTTTCCCCAGATCTGTGTTATTGCTGAAGGAGCAACGTTCCAGGGGTTTTGGCATCATTTTGGAGTTAGATCTCTGATTGAGGGTGATCCTTGGATTGGCCAACCAATCCAAGTATATTTCTGATCTGATACATTCATCTAAAGTTTTGCTTGAGATTATGAATCATTACCGAATCTGCCGCATGGTAAAATTCGGGTCTCCTCCAGGCATTTTCATGTATTCTTGAAATTCCCAAGGGGAAAAGTAATAAGAGCCCTTTGAGAATTTTGTCTTATTATAGATATTTTTTTTCATGTATTTATCGGTTTCATATTTATAATATAATAAATATAAGCTTCAACCTCTGGAGAAACTTATTTGAAGGGTTTTTCTTAAGTTCAATCTCTTGTCTTGCGGCACCTTAGTCTTGAGGGGTTTTTCTATATAAAACTCTTGTTTAGCCTTGCTCAATGCCTATGCCCATGTTCCTAAACCAATTTTATTATTTATCATAGTGTTTAACATATTATTCCTTCGAGAAAAAAGTCTGCCCTTGCTTCAAAAATTGTCATACTCAAAGTCTTGGGAAATCGCAGGGGGTTTTTTCTTGAATAGTCGGGAAAAGAGGGGAACTTTTTAACATAGAAAACGCCTTTTTTGGCTTAAATTAAACATGTGGGTACCTCTTAACCTAATATAACATATTCAAGAACCTTGACCCTTAATTTTATGAATATTGTCTTATACACTCATTTTAGGGCCAAAAATCCTCACTTTTACCCACCTTTTTGCCCTTAAAAGCTAAGTAAAGGTTTCTGAAGTATTTGGAGTGGGTTTATGAGTGTTTATAAACAAATTTTATGATGGCTGAAGCATAATTTCATGAATAATTCGTCAAGTCATGATCATTTGAGAATTCCATTTTTGGGGATACTACGAGTTTCTTGCACAATTATTGTTTGGGTATTCTAGTTCTATACCACTTGGTGTGTTTATATTTCACTCTTAGATAAAGTCTGGGAAAGGGCTAGGAAGCCTCCGGGATCTCATTCTCTTTTATAGGTGACATATCCTGTAAATGCCCTCCCGAGTCAATCTCGGTTGGAGTTTGCTCGTTTTAGAGATATCTCCCACGAAAGCAGGATATTACGGTGCTATCGAGAGCTCTTGAGCCATATTTCCTTATACAACATTCCTATTGAGAAGCTTGGAAATATTCGAAAAAGGGATATTACAAATTTGAGCATTGAAATGTTTGAACATTGGACAACATTATATGCAGCTCTTTAGTGGAGCTACGTTGCTTTAGATTTGGATATGTTGGTTTGAATTTTGTAATATATTGTAATATGGAGCTTGAATAAATTGGAGCTATGGGCTTGTGTTTCTTTCAGATACATTGGAGCTTGAATAGATGTGGAGCCTACGGAGTTGTGTTTTTTTCAAATATGTTACTACAATATATTCAAAAATGTGTTAAAGATTAAATCAAGAATGTTAAATTTTGGAGGTTGCATTGCTTGAATTTTTGGAGCTATGGGGTACATTATGTTAAAAATTTAATGGAATGTGTTGTTTTGGACATTGGATTTTTCTCTAGAGCAGACATGAATATATATAAACTAGGCAGTGTTTGGAGCTGCATTGCTATGGAGCTACATTGTTAACATTGGATTATTAATATAGATAAACTCGAAAACATTATTCTTGTGGAAAGAGCGTATATTTTCAATGTGTAGTGTATACTCTCTTTGAGCAACGTATTTAAAATTAGACGACGTTTAAAGCTGTGTTATATAATTGGAGCGAGTTGAGATTTACGATGACATTTAGGGTTTTATGCCCTAATTTTAGAGAGCATTAACTATTATATGCGAGCTTTGCCATATATGTGGAGAAAAAATATTGAATTAGTAAAATATTCATATATACGGTGATGTTTTGCCTAATATCGAAGTGCATTGAAATATAAACTTCAAGCTAGATTTGATCCGAGAAGGATAGCCACATAGAATTTAATTATGTTTGCTTGCATGCCATAGTATTTTTTAAACCTTTACAAGTTGAAAATTTTGGTAATGGTCGTAGCCATGCTCGGAAAATTAAACCTTGTTTGTTTTTTGGTTTTTGACCATGCCATTAGTCCATTTAAAGATCTTCCATACCACATTAATTCAGCAACCATTGCATTCAAAGCTCAACTGTTTTTACCGCTAGTTACTATGTAATGTTAGCCTATTTCATAAAGGCAATTATAAATCCAAAGAACATAAATTGAATAATGTATAAAGTTAGGATAAATATATTTATTAAATTAGAATATTTAATAAATATTAGAGATATTTAGAAATAGAAATTTGTTAATAAAAATTAGGACTCTAGAAAAGAGTGCGTTTCTGAAGCTCTAAGTTAGGAGTGAAGTTAGTAGAGTGGTTAGAAACTCACTTATTGTAAATGGACACTTGTTGATTTTTCCAAGTGATCCATAACTATATTAAGTTAGAACATAGAGCTTATAAATAGGATTGTTTCCTATTTCAATGTGTAATGAGATAATGAGAGTGTGAGTTTGCATGTGTAAACTCCTCTAATTTGCACTATAGTAATATTTTTGCTTGATCAATAAAGTTGTGTAATACGAGGAGACTTTTGAATCCTTGATTTCAAAATACAACTTATCACTCCAGGAATTTTAAAACATCACCCTTATGACTCTCTGTTGTAATTGAACCTCAAAAAAAATGACTCTACATTAAAAATACTTCTCAAAGAACTTTTAAATGTACTCTTTCAATACTTCTTGATCAAAATTTTTCAATGAATTTAAGTTTGGAAAAAAGTGGTATCACTTCATCGTATAGAATTGAAAGGCATTGGATATCATAGTATGGAGATACATGACATTTGAGGAGTATTCCAACATGAATGAAGTCTCACAACATTATGTTCAAATTCCAAGTCACATGAAATAACGTGGGCCTTTACGGGATCACCAAACTTGTTCACAAGTGTTGAAAAAGAGCTTGTGTTCTTGTTCGGGTTTATTTTTAAGAAGATCAAACATTGTCTTCAAGACTTTTTCTTTTAAGAAAGGTAGTGCATCTTTGGAAGAATCTTCCAATGTAATGACAAAGCACTCAAACACAAGAAACTCGAGATGTCAATCTTCCCAATACAAAAATAGAAGAAGTGAATTTTCATTCTTTGTTTACGATAGAACATGAAGAGATTGCTAGCCAATATACTTAGTTTCTATCGCTGACAAATGTCATGATGTCGTAGATAGAATCCTTGAATCAAACCTTTCACATTTCATTAAATCACGCAAACCTTTCACATCATTAAAACAGTTTTCCAAAATGTTGGAAGTTGGGTTTCAATTACAATGTCAAGCGGTTCAACGTTGGTTCAATCTTGCGAAGTTGGTTGAATTACAATGTCAAGCATTTGGATTATTACGCCGATCGATGCTTCCTCACAGAAGTAATTGTTCAACGCGTTTGATATTGCCGAGCTAGAGCTCTACAGACAAGAGTTGAAGAGACCTGCCTTTTCTCTACTTAAATCTGCTCTGTATTTCCTTGTTTATTTGGATCTATCAAACCTATCCATAACATGATCTACAATGTAAGCCTTAAGACCATATTCCCACCACAATTGGACCAAATCGGATGCATCACCCTGGGAAGCCTTGTAACCAAATCTATAATTTTCACGCTACCACTCCCTCTGCTCCTAATTCCTTTGATAGTTTCTCAACAAATTGGCCGGGAGACTCAAATAACGCACTTAATTGGTGAGGACTCGATGTGGCCGAATGCATAATTCACTTGAGAAAATGTAGAACACTAGTTCTATTCATAAAAATCTTCGGGCTCAATATGTTGTCAAAGGCTATTTCAATTAATTTAAAACATTGTTTGAAAACGGGAGTTTCAAAACCACATACATCATGTTCAAAATGTTTACTTGATTTCAAAATGCGGGTTTCAATACCAAGATTTCAAAATGGTGTAGATTTCAAAGCGACTTTCAATACCACATACTAATCGATGCTGAAACCCTATACGCATACCAATCGATGCCGAGAATGCTCAATGCGGGGATTTGCGAGAATCAATTTGCTCAAAATGCGAGAATTGATAATTCAAAAGGGCCACATGGAGTAAATATATTGGATCGCGATGAATTTGAAGGGGAATACGAAAACTCAAAAGCCAGGACTCAGAAAGTCTATCAATCAAATTTTATAAAATTGTTCACATAACACTTTGGCACCTACATCATCATTCACTTTTGTTATGCGATAATTTCATAAATTTTGACTCATGATTTTGAAATTAAGTGTGAGGTCTAGACAATAGCCAATAGAATTGTGATCGGCAACTATCGGGGTTCGATAACGTCATGAAAAAATGTGATGCAATTTTTTATTTTCATTATGGTTTAATATGTTTTGAAATACTGAGTTCATGGATTCATTAAGCTTTTTTTATTAATGTTTTTGTTTTGGGGAAACATTGATTATATGTATATATGTTATAAATATTATATATTTATAATATATATGTTATGTTATGTAATGTTTTTCTTTTAAAGGTGTGTGGGTCATATAAAGTAGAAGCCCAAAGGCTTAGTGTATGTATCGATGAATACAGATGAGCGTGTATTGAAAGAAGTAGCGTATGTGTATTTCAATACACATTGAAGAAAAAATTATGCGTGCATTTTTTTATACTGCAATGAGTGTGTTGAAAAAAAACGAGAGACCAAAGGCTTATTTTGTAAGAAAAGACAAAGTTTTAAAAGACACACGGTGTGTGTAGTTTTGTAAGAATATGAGATCGGAGCTTCTCATAGGGAATGTCGTGAGACAACGATCAGAGAAGTAAAGAAGATGTTCAATTCAATATCAAAGCGAAGATGGCGATTTAATCGAGTCCACTCTACAATCTCATTCAATGCCTTTGGATGGTCGATAGTGTTGAAAATTTGGGGATCGATAAATTTCGAATATTCAATTGATAATTATATCCAGGAAAATTTATACTTAGATTTAGAAATAAAAGGAAATTTCTTTAAATAACATCTATCTACTACGAGATCGATGCTAAATTTCTCAATCACATAGCATTCAATTAAATGAATATACACACAATCAAACATATAATGAAAAGAAATATTCTTTGTTCAGTTAATCCCATTTAGTTGATTTCGTTTTGAGATATTCACACTACATCAAACTTAAATTAGGGTATACATGGTGAGAAAGCCTAACGAAAATGTCAAAGCGTTGTTTAATATCATTTCACTGTCAATCAAACTAAGTGATTAGAATAATCTAAACTACTTTGAGATGCTTAAGTAGTTTAAGAACCCAATCGTAAAAGAGTTTTTTTATAAGCGAGATGGAGGAAAGAACCTAGAGAGAATAGAAAAAGCAGGATGAAAAAACAAGAAGTATTCCAAAAAGCTTACAGTCGAGACATGCATTCTACGAGTTGTGAGGCTCCTCGAAGGGGTTTCTTACTTCGATCCAACTTGACCACAATCCTGGTTCTATGTGTCCAAATGTGTCGGTTGCTCTAAACCCGCAGGGTGGCCTTATAGTGCGAAAAGGAATTGAACGTTACGATGTCAACCATCACGAGCGAGATAGGTGGAGCAACTCGTGGAACCACTCTATTCAAAATGTTTGGATGATGCTTTCTGGTTAGCAACTTCTGTAACGGTTCTTGCTTGTTCGATAGCTCTCGTGAATTGGTTTGCATGTGGCACGGGTAGAAGATAATGGCCATTAAATAATTCGTTGCGCGTGCACAGCTGCTCTCGTTGGAAGATGGATGGACATCGATATTTCTTGTTGTTTGCGAGAGATGACTTCACTGCATATAAATCCCATGATTAAACCTAAAAATTAAGCTAACCACATGCCATCGGCTTCCATGATATAACTTTCTCGCCCAGAAACATGTCCTTATTTCACTCTAAGCCCTCACACCCTCATACATGGAGATAAATAAGAGGAAACAGTAAATTTTTAATGATCATTTGGTAAAAAAATAATTTTAGGGTTTAAACACTTGATTTAGACATGCAAGGCAATTATGGCTTTTAATTTCATTCATTGATTGAGTGGCGACAACTGTAATATATCGAGCATCTTTCAATCTAGACCATCGGATGAAAATTATTAATTAGCAAAAGGATTAATGAAACCAATTCCAATAGGGGAGCTACGCCTATCGGCATAAAAATAGAAAAATTAATTTATATTAGATTTTTAGATTAATTAATTGTTAATATAGTGTAAGGCCTTCATAAATATAACAAAAAAAAAAAACTTATTATAACGAGAAGAATATTTTAATATATACATTTACGTGATTAACCTTGTAAAAAAGGTTATGGGTCAACTTTAACCTGAGGAAAAAAAAGGAATTACACATCTTATTGTAAAATGGACCATTTTGCTAAATAAAATTTGCTGAATGTTATAAATAATAATGAGGAACTTATTATGGAGGAACTAATCTCAAATTCCTAGGAAATTGGAGCCACTTTCCATGTATCTAATTTTTAAATGTATTAAAAGTGATAATCATTTTTTAAATAAAATTTTCTATTTGTACATGAATGTTATAAATAATAATGAGGAACTTATCATGTAAGAACTTATTAGAATTGGAATAATCTCAAATCTCTAAAAAAATTGGTGGGCCCTGAGCCACTTGGCACAAATCCATTTTCTTAAATTATTTAAAAGTAATGGACCATTTTGCTAAATAAAATTTTCTTCTATATAAATGAATGTTATAAATACAATGATGAGCTGATCATGGAGAAACTTAATAGAATTGAATAATTACAAATCCTCCGTAAATGCAACTAACTACAACCCTTGATAAGCATACAAAAGAAGCATATGATGAGCATATTCCCTTGAGAATCAATATAGGCCATCAATTAAAAAAAAGAAAAAAAATCAATAAATCTTCATCCAAGTTAAGTTGAAATAAGAAACATTCAACAATCAATATTTTTTTATGGACCTTTAAATGAACATGTTTACTTACTTTTATGATTGATTATCTTATTTTTTCATTTTTACATTTCATACTTTTGTGAGTGTTAGTAAAAAGATGACACCATCAATATCCTAGTACATCCATTTCGACTTAGAGTCTAAAAAATCTTGCTAAAATATAATCTTCATTTCCCAAATACATAATTTAAAAATATATCACTTATTTAGTACAATTCTACTTAAATATATGTTTCAAAACAGAATCTAAAATATATCGAAACTACAATATAAGTTTGTCACTCAAGGATTTGAAAGTGCAATTTCATATCCCCTAACAGATGGCCTTCACCGAACTCTAGAGAAAATAGAGTTCTTGTAACAAGAGTGAGTTGCATTGTTGATTTTTCTTACAATATGGTGAAAATAGTGCGGTCAAAACTGCATATGGTCTCTTGATTTTAAGTTTAGCATGGATTGGAAGCTGATCACCCACATGTTATTTTTAGGTGAAGCCTAATAAATGAGCACCTGAGAATCACCCATAACCTAAATCTTTGCAATCCTTATAAACTATACAATATACTACAACAACCAAGTAGAAATAATTTCAACTTTCATGTTAGAGCAACACTAGAGGCATATCGGAAAAGGAAATTATGCATTGCAGAAGGAAATCAAAGTGTTGCACAACCACAATTAGGCTTAATCCCTTAGTCAACTCTTCCTCTCTATCTCCTCTAATTGTGATCTCAAAATTCCCTATTTTATGGAATTCGTATATAGTTCTACAAATTCTAGAAATTACCATTAGTTAATGTTGATCATTAACTAGTCTTCCAAATATTGTCTTCTAATTTTGTTAATTGGTCATATGGCTACCAATCAAGAGTTCTTTCCTCTTTGGAATCTGATTAACCATTAACATAAAAGAAATTCCCATCACTTTCCATAATCGTTTATCACCTCGTGGAGCCACCTAACCACTAGAAGAACCAAAATTTGAATCTCATTCTTTCGAGTATTTCAATTGATTGAATGTATACTAATAAAATTTAGATCTATTGAGCATTGTTCTATTTACAACACACCGAGGAACTTGGGAATAAAGCCACACACCTAACTATTTTCATTGTTTTGATTGATCAAACATCAACAAATATAGCCTAATAATGTTAAGTCCCATATGTTAATTGAAAAGTAAGAAGTTGAGGATCATCAAGAATGAATAAGAAAGGTTTCTATTCTAGTGAATGGCCTCCATGAGTACAAATGGTAACAAAACCCATTAATGTATGTATTAACTCAGATATGAGGTATAAGGGCACCAAGATTTATCACCATTAAGATAGCTATTTTTTTGTTTGCGCTAAAGCTACCTAGCTAAAGTGTAACCCAGTAAAACTAGCATTTATTTGAAGCTTATCTTACAAAGTGACCTAAAATGTATTAACCTATTATTAGAGTCATTATTGGATCCTTCTAAGATTTCAATCATAAATTACTAATTTCATTGAGACCATAATGAATAAAAATGGAAATATGGATAAATAATATATAAAAAAATTATAAGTGGGTGAAAATGTGAAAGCGGAAAATATCTTTTTTTTTTCTTTTTACTTTTTATTTTTTTGTTCTTTAACTTTCTATAAGCCAAAACAATTTTTCTATTTAGAATTTCATTTTACAATAAAAATAAAACTTGTCAAAAATTTTATTAGCTTTCTATTACTTATTTTTTAGAATTTTTTTATTCACATTTGATATGTAAACTCAACATTTTTTTGAATGTGTGTTCTTTAACAATCAAAGGATTCATAAAAATTCATGTTCAAACACATTGGTGTTTTCTTTGAAAAATTTTTGTTTTTGAGAAAAAAATGGGTTACAACAATTTAGACAGAGTCTACTTCAGTCTCGTTATATTTACGAAACCAACTTATGAATATCATAATTACTAGAATTTTTTGAACTGATCCAATATGAAAAAATTGTATATTTTGAATATGTTTCGGCTCACATGAAATTTCTTGACATATTAATTATAAAATAAAAATCTAAAAATTGCCCATTACAGACGACAAACCAATGTAATGCACCATAATTTTTGCAATTATTTTGACAGTGTATTTTGGGAGATACAAAATTTTGATTTCATTGAATCATTATGACCTTCAGAAATTGTTTGCAACCATTTTATTACAAAATTAATTAAAATTAGTAAATATTTATGGAATTACATAAACATTATATTTCCTGAAAGTAGATTGAATTCTAAAATGCTTGTCCTGGTTCCGACAGTTAATTCATAAGATTTGATGGAGTTTAATCATTCCAAAGTTGAAGAAATGTGTTCAAAGCTGAGTTGTTGTTGCGTAGTTGTGGACGTGTTAGTTAGCTTGAACTTTTAAAAATGTTCGGCGGAATTTTTTTTTGCCGTGTCAACCCATTAATTCTAATTTCACAAATGTTCTGTCGATATTTTTACAGAAGTTTAGCAGAACTCTTGCTCGAAATTACGTCGGTCAGAAAATTTGATGAAGCCCCTAAAAAAACATTTCGTAGCTATACAAATAGCCGAAAATGGAATCATTATTTTCACATAATTTCACACATTTCTTCATTTGGGCTGATTTTGTAAAGGAATTTTTGGGGGCTTAGTTTTCAAAGGACTGTTTTTGGGCTTAATATTCAAAAGAAATTTTTTGGAGGTATTTTTGAAAGTGACATTTTTTTAGAGGTTTTTTGGACTTAATTTTCAAAGGACATTTTTTGGAGGTATTTTGTTTAAGTGAAATTTTTTTGGAGGTTTTTTGGGCTTAATTTTCAAAGGACATTTTTTGGAGGTATTTTTTAAAGTGGAATTTTTTAAGAAGTTGGGCTTAATTTTCAATCGAAATTTTTTGGAGGTATCTTTTAAAGTGAATTTTTTTTTTGAGTAAGTGTTTTGGGTTGAAGTAAATATTTTATAATGATTTTTTAAAGTGATTTTTTGTCTAACTTTTTAAATAATTATTTTTTTCAGGACTTGGAAGGAAATATTATGAGCTTCATTTCATTTTTAAAATGCATTTTTTGGCAGAATTTTTAAAGTAAGTGTTTTGGGTTGAAGTATGTCATTTTTTTAAAAAATTTAAAATGAGATTTTCTAAAATTAAATCTTTTGTGATGCTTTTTTAATTGATTTTTTGTCTAAATTTTGATGTAGTGAGTTTTTTTTATAGGATTTTAAAGGAAATGATTTGAGCTTCATATTCAATTATCACGAGAAATTGAAGGAATTGCAAGAGAAAATATGATCGAACAAGAAACCCTGGACTTGTAGAGAACTTGAGAGAGAGAATATCACTTAAACATGGAGAGAAACACTCAATATTGAAAGGGAAAATAAACCTCAACTAGAAGTTCAAATAGGCATGTAAATTATGTAAATATTAATTTTGATATTTGTACCCGACTAATGGATCGTGCAACTTATTTTTTATTTGGATGAACTAATTTGAAAAATATTTTTCAATGCAACAAGAGAGAGATACCTCAAAACATTGATGATGAGATAGAAAATTTTGAAAGAGAAAGTGAAAGGGATATTGAACCAATGATTGAATAGGCTGAAAAATGTTGAAATAAATTGGAAGTGGAAGAAATTGAATCACAAGGTATGTATATATATATATATATATATATATGTTGAATGTGTATTATTGAAATTATAAGTATTTATTAATTTAATTAATTATTGAATATGTAAACTCATTATGTACATTTAATTCTAATATGTACTCATGAAATCAATATCGATGATGAGATGTTAGAAAATGTTGATACTCACACATATGGAGATAAAAAAATTTACCATGTTATACAAGATCCTGTTAATCACATTATTGATTTGTTCTTCAAAGATGAAATTGTGGCAGTTCAAGCCCAAATGTTGAAAAGTCTCTTAACATCAAAGAAATTAAAAGAAGCTACGACTTTATTGGGTATTCAAAAATACACAAAAGATTAAAAAATGAAGAAAAATTTGATAGAAAATATAAATAGTTCTCTAAAGTAAATTAGAATATCTAGAAAGAAAAGTGATTTAGATGCACACAGAGCAATACAAATGGCAGAGGTTTCATTAAGTACTAAAGAGAATCACTTGGTGAAATATATGGCATAAGCATTAGGAACCTCACAAAAAACTTTGCACAAAATTCGAAAATTTTGATTGGAAATAGATGCAAATGATGAAATCGCTTGTTAGGCATCTATTTGTAGGAAACCATACAAATATAGACTTGGATAAGATGTTAAAAAAGTAATATATGAATATTGGATGAAAAATTCACGTGTTTCAGCAAAATCAAGGGATGTGATGCAAAGAAGAATAACATGGAATAAGTACAAAGAACATACAAAATATTTCTTCGACGCCATTGAGATAGAGTTTTTTAACAAGTTCAAAGACGAGAATCATGAAATTAATGTCTCAATCAGTGCTTTTGTGCAAAAAAAACCATGGTATGTTAAACAGATCACTTTACACGACACTTTTTGTTGTTGTTATCATGTGGAATTTCAGTTATATTACAACACATTCCTTAATTTCACTGTAAATTTTTGGATTCACCTCCTTCTTCCACTATCCATGATTTCATATCTCAAATTATATGTGGAAGATAAATCCATGAATTATTTTACCAAAAGAAATGTGTTGGTCGTAAAAAATGCGATGATTGTGGAAATTTGACTAAATTTCAAAACAAGTATCGTACAGATCTAAATGATCAATCGTTGTCCAACATAAAATTTAAATGGAAGAGATATGAATATATTCATACATTGATTGGTTCAAATAGTATTACAAGTGCTAAAATAATTGATTTATAAGAAGAATAAATTTTTATGATAAAGTTTTTGAGAAAATTTGAGACAAAAATTTATAAATACACAAAGCATTCCCATTGAACTCGAAGGCAGTACTTCATTACTACACTAGGGGAATTTTTAAGACATTTTTTTAAGACAAAGAAATCTTTGAATGAAATGACGTAAGGCATGAAATATAGAAAAATCCTGACATATAATAAATCATTGAATGATAAAAATTAGTAAAAAAATGTCATTTAAGAAAATATTCAATGAAGAAGGCTGATTAGGTAGAAGGGATGAACAATTGGTTTTCAAATAGTAAATTGGCGTTTTACATTCACCGATATGGAACATCAGATTATTCGAAAAATTTTCTGGGCATAATAATGTAAATAGATTGTTGGGCTTACAGAAATGATGCAGCTCAGTAATTTGTTGAGGAAGTAATTCTTGATGGAGGAGAAGGAAGTGGTCCTTGAGGGAAATAGGTTGTTAGCTTCATGAGTAAGGGTTGTTCTTAGCTTAAATTTTGTGAGTTTCCTTTTTTTTGGGTGTGTTGCAACCTCAATCTTGCTAAGAGTTCATCAGCTTGCTACTCGAATGCCTCCTTGAATATCTTATCTGCTAGTTGATTGAGCTCATGATAAATGTGGGCGAAGGATGACCATTCTAGCTCCTGAATGCGCAGCCAAATTTGAGACATCACGGATTGAAGCTGCACATTCTACATATAAAATTTGCATTAGCCTGGTCAACAAATATTTGAAACTCCCATCTCTTGTAACCTCTTCAAACCACAAGAACTTTCCAAATAAATAACAACAAACAATGTTGCGAACTCGACCTTTAAATTTGAACCAAGAGCCAGAGTATATCTGATATGAATGAATTGAAATGAATTTATATACAAAACACAATGAAGAGCAAGCATAATCAACATATAATGATAATTCTATGATAATTATACTGGGATTTCCTTAAAAATTCCTGCAAGATATGTTTCTGGTCAGATGTATGAAAAAACACAAGACATTATAGCTAAGTAACCTAATATTGCAGGAATAATGAATTGCTTCACCCAGAAAACTTTATTATGAAAATCATTTTCGTGTGATCTCCAGATGTGGGTAAAATTTCATTATATAATAAACTAAAAATGTTCATGAAATTCCCATGAAAGTGAGTGCATCGATCGATTTTAAGTTTTTTGTTCAATGTTGGTCTCCCTACTGTAGAGTTGTGGGATAGTTGCATCATGTGATTAAATTGTCTTCAATAAATACTCTTACACTTACCTTGATATTTGAGGAGTAGTGCATTTTTATGTGCAATAGTATGGTCTGCGATCTCCTAATTGTGAACTACTATAACGTATCCAATTCGATGTTAGCCAAATTTTTCCATAGGTATAACATACCCAATTGAACACTCCTTTTCCAAGAAGTCCATAGGAACCATTCTTTAGCCATGGAGTTTCTACATTATAACTCATATCCAATGTGAATAGATTGTGTACCCTTGGGCGGGTTATTACATCATAACTCACATCCAAAGTGAATATATTGTGAATAGATTGTGTACCTTTAAGTACTTGAATATATTAAGATGCACCTTATGGAAAACACATAGATTGAGATATATCTTCCAATAAATGTGTTATATTAAATGTATAGATTGAGGTGTAGTCTAATAATAATAATAATAATATAATTTTATGGTCACAATTTAATTAGACATCAAATTATTATATGAGATACTCACATTTGTCAGACAAGGAAACCCCTCGAGAACATATTTTTGACAACTTGAATAAGAAACAAGTAAATATATGAAGTAATGTGATACCAATTGAGCCTAGCTTGGGTGGTTGTGTGGAATACTTGTTATCCTCACCACCCAAGGTCAACTCACATAATTTGACATGTTTATTCTTTGGAATCAAGTAACTATGTTGTGGTCTTAAGTGAGTCTATACCAAAGGTTGACCTAGTACAAACAATATATTTCTTGCCTCCAAGCTCAGAGGGAGGCCAAATTTCTTTCCCAAGCAATACCCAATGCTCAAAATTTAGTAAATTTGGGTTATATTAGGTGCTCATTAACTTTTAAGTGAGTATACTTGTGATGTCCCCTGGTACCAACAACCTCACTCTAGCCCTTAAGCTAAGAAGGAGGCTAATTGCTTTCCTAAAAAATAAATAAAATATGAAATAGTGCGTTATCCATTTAAAAACTGTTTCGAAGTCTCAAAATATTCCACAAAGCATGACTCTCCTCTTTTTTCTAGCAACACCATATCAAATCAACCAAAACAAGTGGGCCAACATGCTACACTTTGTTGAGTCACACCAAATCAATAATAATATAATCCCACTATTAGTAATTATCACATGAATGCACATTTGTTTGTATTCTTATTTGAAAGGTTGAAAGAAATAAATTATCTAAAGAGCATATAGAATATATCCAAGAGTTAAAAAAAATGGAAAATTTTCCTACCTCCACAAGGTATCATCACACCCTGATAGGTGACAACATACAATTCTAAATCTTCTACCTCTAAGTCTCAATGACAATTCAACATGTCAACAACATAATTGCAACAATGCTTAATGAGTTTTGTTTATTGGCTATAGAGATATACATCCATCCATAACAAAATAAACATCTCGAGCAATCCAACACCATAAATTGTGTTAAATAGTTCATCATTTTGTTTCAAATATTACAATATGGTATTATATTAGCTCACATGTTCCTTGAATATTTGAAATACAAGGTTCCTTAGCACAACAGACTAGAAAGATTCGTACTCTATAAGACAAAAAAAGACAACAAGCTAAAATAATAGGTTTAACTCTAAACCAGACACTTCATTCTTAGCAACATGATATCTAATGAAGATGATACATGGAAAAAAAGGCTTCATATATTGTCTATCACATGTCAAACTAGGTGAATAAATAGATGCACATAACACATCAGAACTAGGGTTCACATATCAACTTGTATTCTATGGTATCAAACCCTTATTGTCTCCTTCAAGGGGTTTATTGAGGTCTTAAAAAAGATTTCATTTTGCTAACCAAATGGATTGTTTCTTTCACACATGTATGGAAATGTACTTTCCCAATAATATTGTAATAGATTCATAAGATGATAGTATTGGTATTAACTACACCTTATTTGGAGACGTCATTTTTATTGTAGGGGTTGGTACCTTTCTATTGGATGTGGTTGGTGATGTGAAGACTACTCAACTTCTAGTAAAGATTCATACTAACTCTAACAAGCCTATGGATGTTTTTTTACAAAGGGAGACCCCTCTAAGTTTATTTCATTGTATTCTTTGTTTGTTCATGCTAATTAGTGTTCTCAACTTTCCTTCTCTAAGAATGGAGATCATCTCCACACCTTTTCCATTTTTCTAAGTTAAAAATAAAAAGAGTTCAATTATATAGCCAATAGACTAATAGAATCTTGATACACCTTTAGTGAGCTATGCATAGCTCTCACCTATCACTGTAACTCAATGAAATGACATCTAACAGTTCCTACACACTGGTATAAATGGATTAGTTGTGAAGCTGTTGTTAAATGATCACCTCCAAATGTTCATTTCTCATGAAATTTGGGGAAGGGGGATCTTTTGGTGTATTGAACGAGGAAAGGGGACATAAGGGTAGCATGGATGGGTAGAAGTGAGAGGTTCGATAATGGTTTACTAAGATCTATAATCCTAACATTAGAGAATGAGAAGGAGCCTCAGGGCCTTATGCCATAGGGATTAGTAGACCTATAGGTGAGGCAATGAGAGAAATTGATAGGCGAACCCCCAATAGTTGTGATAAGTGGATTAGGGGCCACTCTATCACAACCCATACACACTTAACCCATAACCACTAAAGTCCATATCCCTTTAACCCAAAGCAACAATCCATTAACCCCTATGCTCATAACTCATAACAAATTAACCCCTTGATCACTTAAACCCGAAGCCAAAAATCCCTTAACCCCTAACACTAACTTATAATCCTTTAACCCCATAAAACCTAATCCCATATCCTCTTAAACATTGACCCATAACCCTTAACCCCTAACCCCTAAACTTATTAATCCCTAACCCCTTAACCCATTGCCACTTAAATACCATAACCATTAGGCACTTAACCGCTAAATTCTCTAACCTATAAGCCCTTGATGGTTAATAGCTAACCCATAAATCCCTTAACCACTAAGAGATTAACCTCTAGCCCTTAAACACCCTATACCTTAACCCCCTAACCCCTAAACCCCATAAGCCCTAACCCTTTACCCTTTACCCTTAGCCCCTTACTCCTAAACCCTTAAAGCTCTTAACTCATAGAACCCCTTATCCTTTCTCCCAAACAATAGGTGATCCAACACTAATATTCTTGGCCATATTATGTTTTTTCCTACTAACCGCTCCAATTAGAACCTCTAAGAACTAGTAGGGTCCAAGGAAAGTAGCTACAAGGTCCCCAAATCTTATTTACATTTTATGGATAATCACATTTCCCCGAAATATCCTCCACTATTTTCCTTGGTGTATTGGAGTTTGAAAAATACATAGGATGCCACAAGTAATCCTCATCATAAGACTCAACTTACCTAATGACTAGAGGGCCTTAAAATTCAAACAACATCTTAACTTATACCTAAAATTACTAAAACTTCCTATCCTAAATATGTAATTAGAAATTCTACAAAATTATAGAGAAACGAGGAAACCATTCCTCTTCTATAAATCTCTAAGACCTTCTCGAGGACAAATACAAATTTTGAAATTAATTGTTGAAATTATTCTCTTGCATCAATAGCTACCAATGTATCGTTTTAGGCCACCCCCTTTAACAATAGTAATACCAATGTCCTTTACCTAGAGGGAACTCCTTACATAATTCTCTCTTAGATCGTACCAAGCATGAAATTTTTTAATAAAATGGATGTTCAATCTACAAAATTATATCCTCATGGCCTAAGATAGGGCATCCCTCTATGTCACACATGACTATTGCATTAATGGCATACTATTAAAGAGAAAAAAATTTGGAATGGATGATTCTTTGTGTTGAGTTTCATGCATAGTATACGAGAGTTTGATGATCAAGTTTTGTAATTTTTCATCATACTCATCAGAAATTTCTCCAACCATTTTCTTAATCTCGTCCAGCTTAGTGATTTTTTGTTGTTCAATGTTTAGCCTCTAGAACTTAGATATCAATATCACCAATATTTCGTCTAAGGCCTTAGCTACGCCCTAGCGATAAATATATATGAACTTCATGCACCATTAGAGAAGCTTTCCCCATAATGTGGTTAGGAACTTTATCAACTTAGAAACTAACACTACAATCCTTTTAACCCTCCAATTTAATCCACATAAGAATCGATGTGGTTTTTCATCAATGTCACCCTTCATAAACTTATTAGAACTATTATAACCATATCATTGGTTGGGTTGTTCACCAAGATAAAACCTTATGGACTTGTTTGAATAATTATGCCCACTCCCCCACTTGAACTAAAATTCAAACATAACATATGCCACTTCTACTTACATTCCCGCCTTCATTTTGTTTTCACTGTTACTATATCCCAAACTACTAAGAAAAGGTGCTTTCAAGTGAAAAGTAAAATAAAAAGTTGGCATTACCTCTAGGCTTTTAAAATTCATAGGGTATTTTATTTGGATTGGATCCACTTTTCTTAGGCTATATCATGTATTCAACTTGACCTTCCTCTAGCGCAAACAATTAGAACACATTATTAAGTGTTTCTTCGTCTTCTTCCTTTGTAATGATGTCTCTCGCCATAGGCTAATCAATACCTTACAAATCGAGGCTTTGTTTTAGAAAATCATGATCCATCCAACTGAGCATGCTCACCGCCTTGTGCCATCAACTCTTTTTTTCCTTCCAAATTTCTAGACATATTCTCCCCACCTATTCTTCTCTCCAAAATATTTCCAATTATTAAATCCCCCTATTTGAAGAAATGTTTGGTATTCTCTTGACACCTTTTAAACCTTTTGAACTCTTTTACTTGTGCCTCTATTCTTCCATCCTCACTAATATCCATTTTCATTACCAAAGTATTGTGATGAATCCCCTTCATTCTATTCATCCACCACTTCTTAATTATTTCATTTTGATTAAAATCGTATTTTTCCCTCTTTAATACATTTGCTTCATCCATGGCACCTTATTCCCTTAGTTATTCAATATGATTCAATCCATTCTAGGTCACCTCCAAGCATTGGTTCTTACACTTCCATGGTTGGAGAACTAAAAAAATGCATAAGCTGCGTACACGAAACAACAATGCTAAAATAATCAAGAACTGATAAATTTTCCTTATTATAATATATTTATGCATGGGTTTTATCATGCCAATTAATAACTTAGTTAAATATCAATAATGCTAAAAAAATTCCTTCCAAACAATAACAAACACAAGAAATAACATACCAAGCCAATATAGATTCACCACTTGACCTTCCATATAGGCCAATAATGACAATCGTATTTTTTTAATGGGCAAAATCTACAAGAAATTACTATCTCTCATGCAAGTGAATAGGAGGAAAAGACCAAAGATAAAATATATCGGGTTAGTTTTGGTTGCCTTGTTCACGCTTTCATTTTCTTTTTCTTTTTCTTTTGTATGGAAGGTGATAATACGACATTTTCACTGCCTTGCCCCTACTTGACCCATCTCTTGATCCAGATCCAAATTCAATGTCTTCCCCAGAGACTGCCAGTGAATAATACTCATTGCTCTACGTATCATTCAACTAGGACTTTAGCTGTTTTTCTTATGGCTCATAGTAGGGTTTCCATGTTGGACATCAGATGTTTTTTCTGTGGCACAAAGGAGGGTTTATAGGATGAACTTTGGTTGTTTTGTATAAGGCATAGAGCAGGGTTTCTAGGTTTACAATTGTGATCCATTCAGAGAAACCTTTAGAAGGGAATTCAACAATGGAGGTATTAGTGTTGTGGAGATGTTATTTCAATGTAATATTTTGGCCCTCCTGGGTGGGGCTTCTAATCCTCAGTACCTGTCACTTCTAACATATGCCACTTCTACTTATATTTCCACCTTCATTTTGCTTTCACTACTACTATATCCCAAACTATTAAGAAAAGATGCTTTCAAGTCAAAAGTAGAATAAAAATTTGGGATTACTTGTAGGCTTTTAAAATTCACAGGGTGGTTGGTTTGGATTTGATCCACTTTTCTTAGGCTATATCATGTCTACTACTTGACCTTCCTCTAGCTCAAACAATTAGAAAACATTACTAAGTGTTTATTCCTCTCTTTCTTTGTGATTATATCCCTCTCCATAGGCTAATAAATACCTTACAAACTATGGCTTCCTTTTAGAAAATCATGATCCATCTAACTGAACATGCTTACCTCCTTGAGCTATGAATTATTTTTTATCTCCCAAATTTCTTAATATATTCTCCCCACCTATTCTTCTCTCCAAGCTCTTTCCGATTATTAAATCCCCCTATTTGAACAAATGTTTGGTATTCTCTTGACACCTTTGAAACCTTTTGAACTTTTTTACTTGTGCCTCTATGTTTCTATCCTCACTAATACTCATTTTCATTACCATAGTATTGCGATGAATCCCATTCTTTATATTCATCCACCACTTCTTAATTATTTCACTTTGATTTAAATCCTATTTGCCCTTCTTTAATGCATGTGCTTCCTCCATGGCACCTTATTCCCTTTGTTACTCAATATGAGTTAATCCATTCTAGGTCACCTCCAAGAATTGGTGCTTACACTTCCATGGTTGGAGAACTAAATCCTCTTCCACCACAAAAATATTTATCAATGTTAGGATCTCCTTCACCAACCTCTTATAAGCTCATTTCTTGAACTACTCCTCTTCTCTTGATTTTAAAGAACTATTTCAACTCTACTACAATCTCAATATTCTAACTCTATATGGTAATTAATCCAAATATATTTTTCTCTTGAGACTTTCTGATTGAACTACTACAAAAAAACCAAAATATGGGCATTCCATTAGATCTCTCTTCTTATGTTCCAAGCCCCTACCATGGGTGAAAAAACAAGATCATCAATGTTTTCCACTTATGTTCTGATAGCTTCATTAGGCGAGGGTTTTTCCTTATTTTCCATATTATATAGGAGACATAGGGTACAACTATATTTTACATATTAATCAATGTTATGCTAATGCTAATCTATGCACATTTCAAAACTCTAATTTGTAGACTATCTTGATTGTTGATCTTTGTTGTGATATATCTCTAAAACTTGTGCCCTCCCAAATTTGAAATTCCCTTATTTTCTCCTTCATCAATATTGTGAATGTCGATTTGATGTAAATTTTATATTTATTAACTTATTTGTAATGGGCATATAATGAAAACTCTACTACAAAAAATACCTCCAGGGGTGGTTTAGGCTTGCGAAAGTCTTGTCAAAATCATCTCTAAAATTATTTTAGGGATTTAGTGGAGGTCTTTGAAAACTCCTTGGAGAGTCATGACTTTTGTTTTTTGTTTTTGGGGAGCACTAAATACATCTAATATAATACAATCTCACATAGTTATTTTGCAACATCTCCCATCACTTACAAGATCAAATCAATAAACATCAGTTGTCACTAGATTCATCTAATTTTAAAAATCTAGTATACTCCTTTTGCACCATTTACAAGATCAAACACAAATATATAAACTTTGTACATGAAATAACAATGTTCAAATAATAAAAAAATTATAATTTTTCCTACCTATAGTATATTTATGCATAAATTTTATCATACAAATAATAATTTTGTTAAATATCAATAATGCTAACGAAATTCCTTCCAAACACTAAAAAAAACATACAAGTCCAATATAAATTCCACTTGAACTTCCATATAGACCAATAGTGACAATTAATGACAACATTATTATTTTAATAGCAAAAAGCTACAAGAAATTGCTATCCCTCATGAAGTGAATACGAGAGAAAGGAAAAAGATAAAATATCTCTAGAGGACCCTTGAATAATGTATCTCTAATGCTGATATCTGATTATTTTTGCATTTGATGTTGATATTCTTTGATATTGGATTATTATCATATTTGATGTTTGAGATTATTGAATAAACATCAACTATACAATGATATTAATTGTTAATTAAAAAAAATAAAGCTTGAATTATCACAAGATGAAAGATGTTTGTATATTAACGTTGTGTTTGGCTTGGGTTATTTTATTTTTATTTTAAGGTGATAATACGATTTTTTCACTGCCCGATAATAAGACTGCCTCTGCTTGACCCATCTATTGATCCCCAAATTTGTTATTTTTCCCAGAGACTGCTAGCGAATCATACTCATTGTTCTAGGTATCGTTCAACCAGGATTTCGGTTGTTTTTCCTGTGGCTCAGAGTAGGGTTTTTCAGGTTGGATTTCAACTGTTTCCTGTGGCACACAGTAGGGTTTCTAGGATGGACTTCATCCGTTTCTTCTGTGGCACAGAGCAGGGTTTCAGGTTTACAACTATGGCGTTAATAGAACCAGATTCGTAACTACGCATAACTCTCGTATTGCCTGATTTGTGCTCACCCTTGATGGTAGCCTCCTTGTGAATTCTAGGAAAAAAGGGACTCTTATATGGATCTTCAACACCCTAGACACCACTCAATTGTAAGAGGTATTATTTCATCTCTATCTATTCTATTCAAAACATTTATGTTGGCCATTGAAATCCCCATCAATCCTTAGTTAAAGTCTCATGATTTGAAGCATTGATGTTAAAAGAAAACTTATTTTGGGTTAATTAGGATGGCCTTATTAATGATCTTCTACATTATTTATGATTGATTGATCAATTTAGGAATCATTTTATGCATGTGGGATAGTAGTCTCAATATATTTTTTTGGTTGTCTGAAGTCAGATAGATGGGAATGTTTTATATGAGGGTATTATACACCCTCGGGTTCTCTAAGCATTCGTTTAATTTCGAAAACCCTTGGCAAGCTAGTAGACGCAGTTACAAAGTCATAGGAAACTCCTATTATGGTTGTTGTCCTGTGTTGTGGCTCTACTGCAGGCCCCACATCCTAAGTCACCTCTTTCTTAGTAGGTTCAGTTGGATCTTCCCCTCACAGGCATCCACTTTGTAATGCTCTTGTCAAGTTTCTGTCAAATATTCATTTGGTCGACCTGAATATATCATAAGAGAAGTGGGTGCTCCAAGGGGACTATGTGTTGTTTTCAACAATGCACATGGGGTAGAGATATTTGCATTTATACCATCATGCCAAGAGTGACTCACTGGGTCACACATACAACAGGGTTGGTGTGTCAAATTATCAACCAGCCGCACTTGGTTCCCAAAGCGCTGTTTTCAACTATGCCACATGAGGCAGAGCTATTTGAACTGATACCTTCATGCTAAGAGAGATTAACAGGGCCAAACACATAGCAGGGTTGGTCTCTCAAATTATCAACCAGCTACACTTGGTTCACAAAGAAAATTTTTGAGGCAGGGGTAGACCGTCCCTGACGAATCGATGCTCAAGACTTTGATCCATAGCAAGAATTCTGTTGTAATACATCTGTAGAGATATATATATATGAAATTATCCCCTAGCCACCACTATGTTATAGGAATTAATAAAATGGATAAGGGTTAGTATTTATCATTCAATCGAATCACTTATAACAAGTACTGATCTCTATTTCTCTTATGGCTTGTTCTTTTCCAGTTACTAATACTATGTGTCCCTTTTTGGCCCAGGCTCTTGAGAGCACAAGAGGTAAGCCCCGAGGGGTCACTCTATCAAAGCTTGATGACTAAAGTTCTCACTCTTGATAAACAACATGAGAATCAAATGATAACATTATTTATTCATTCCAGTGAGCACTCAATCAATTCTAGATACTAAGTTATTAATTAGAACCTTTAATATGCCCATAATAGGTGTTAAAGTTGGGCTTAATTTCTTTATATATGTGTAGTTGTTCTGGGTTAATAGCCCGATATTGCATAGTATATGTAGTATCTGTAGTGGCAAGACCACCTCTTGGCCCATCTAATTGGTTGTGGGTAGGATTAAATAAAGTAGTACCTGTTTTCACTTGATGATTCATAGTTAAACCTTAAGGACACAAATTAGTCCTTTCTTGTTTTTTATTTATGGAGACACTTACCAAGTCCATTGTTATGATAAATCAATACTTATAGTTGGAATTTAGGATCACCACTGTTGATGCAATCAATGTAAGTGCCGCTACAAACAAGTATTTATGCATCGTTAAAACAACCTTAATGACTAGTGCAATCTTAGTTATAATTAGTTTATGACATCGATCCATTCAAGCCAGGTTGTGATGTCATAGTTGATATACTTGTCAGGATGGGGAATCTTCTACTTGGACTTCTCTTCTATGATACTTGCATTGATACGGCCCAAGGTTCCCATTTTTGTTAAATCTAATATCAACAAGCTCCCTGTTCAGTCGTAGTCTTAAGCTGTAGTGTCACAGCTCAAGGTCTTAGCCTTCCTTTCTAGCTTTCGAGTAGAACTACTAGTGAGTAAGGTTTATACTACTAGATAGAGCTGTATAGAAAGTGCTAACTCTTCATCGATATATGAGCTTGCATGGATAATTAATACTTGTACGTTTTCTTTAGCTCAACATAGTTCAATCTATCTCTTTAGTTCACAATAGAAATTATATTTATAACTAGTTATTAATAGTGTTATATACTTGTAGTAAATCTTAGTTGTAAAGCCAATGTATCATCCATATTGTCATAGGGCTCCTTTTCATACAACCAATAATATTGCATATCCATGATTAATTCTCCATTTGTAAGTTGGAAGAGGAATAATAAACACCCATTCATTAGGTCTTGCGTTACACTTAAGTCAGAGCCATACAACATTTGAAGATATCCTCTTTCTTCTAGTTTCAATGAACCCATATAGAGTGATGAAAAAGCTCTACTAAAGTAACTACTACGCCAAAGATGTTGCCATAATTTTCCCTTCCTTCTGCCTTAGCCTTCTCCAAAGCCAAACTAGCTACTGCTTTATTCTATGCCCCATGCCTCCTTAGTTAATGTCGATGAACCGAGACTATGCTCTATTTTTAGTCCCCTTTGGACAAGATAGGTTAGCCTCTTTCCCTCCTTTTTTCCTTGCGATATTATACAAGATAACATCGAGGCATTTTCCTTGTCCATATTAACAGGAATTTAATACATTGATAATGTAAAATATCACATATTTGTAACCTTTCCATTTGATTCAGAAATCAATACTATATATGATACTCACATAGATAAGTGTAACTATTCCACTAGTCTGTCTATGAATTAATAGCTCAACAACATTCCCTACCAGTCTATGCATGTCAGATGATACCCCCCATCTATCACAACACAAGAGGTCCCATTCCACCGAGAGTCCAAAAATTTTAGGAGATATCAATTTCACACTAGCTTATACACCCAATTTAATTGAAAGGTATGATGCCCTTGCACCTAGGCCAACCATATAAGAAGCTGAGAGTGTCGTTTCCTACGATCATGGAATGCATTCTTATATAAGAAATTGAATAAATATATAATATATTCCTGGTATCGGGAGCTCTAATCTACTATTTCCAAGATACTTTGAAGTCCCTATTTCCAAGCTACTCTAAAGTCCCTATTTCCAATATATTTTCTAGAGTTTTGGTACCTCCCCATCATGTCTCCCTGCACGAAATAAACTTAGATCGGAAAAAAATCAATTATGGGGCTGGGAATACCTATCTCAAAAGTATGTCCCATGCAGTTCTCCATATGCATTAATATGTCCAATGTAGTACCACCCATATCCATAAATTGAAGTTTCTATGTCTTCTTATCTCATAAAATAAAAGAAGAAGAAATTTGGATCTAATTCAACTAGCTCTATTCCATCAAAACTCATTTACCTATGCTACAACACTAGGACAACACAGGACATGACAAAGTTAGAATTATCTTGCCCTTGCTTCTTTAGCACAAGAGGTAAGCCCTGAGGGGTCACTCTGTCAAAGATTGATGGCTCGAGCTCTCTCTCTTGATAAAGAAGATGAGAAACAAATGATGACATTATTTATTCATTCGAGTGAGAGCTCAATCAATTCGAGATACTAAGCTATTAATCAAAACCTTTAATCTGCCCATAACAGGTGTGAAAGTTGTGCTCAATAGCTTTATATATGTGTAGCTTTTCTGTGGTTAATAGCCTGATATCACATAGTATATGTAGTATCTGTTGTGGCAAGACCACCTCTT
This sequence comes from Pinus albicaulis, assembly GCA_034641835.2. Taxonomy (NCBI): domain Eukaryota; kingdom Viridiplantae; phylum Streptophyta; class Pinopsida; order Pinales; family Pinaceae; genus Pinus; species Pinus albicaulis. The sequence continues at coordinate 898,049,388 of CM076581.1, forward strand.
GACCCATATAATTCGCTCTGGGTAGGATTAAAGAAAATTAGTACCCTTTTTCACTTGCTTATTCATACTTAAACCTTACGAACACAGATTAGTCCTTTCCCATTTATTTATTTATTTATGGAGACGTTTACCAAGTCCATTGTCACAATAAATCAATACTTAGAGTTGGAATTTAGTATCACCACTATCGATGCAATCATTGCAAGTTACGTTAAAAACAAGTGTTTATGCATCGTTAAAACAACCTTAATGAGTACAATCTCAGTGATAATGATTTTATGTTGTGTATCCATTCGAGACAGGTTGTGATGTTAGAGATGATATACTTGTCAGGTTCGGGAATCTTATACTCTGACTTCTCCGCTATGAGACTTGCATTGATACTACCTAAGGTTCCCATTTTTGCTAAAGCCAGTATCATCAAGCTCCCTGTTCAGTCGTAGCCTTAAGCTGTACTGTCAGAACTCAAGGTCTTAGCACTCTTTCCTTAAGGTCTAGTAGCCTTATTCCTTATTCATTAGCTACATGGATTACCTTAGCGCCGCCTTCCATAGTAGCTTATGAGTAGAAATACTATTGAGTAAGGTTTACACTACTAGATAGATTTCTATAGAAATTACTAATTCTCCATCGATATATGAGCTCACATGGAGAATTAATACTTGTACATTTGCTTTAGCATCATAGTTCAATCTACCTCTTTCGTTCACGATATAAATTATATTTATAACTAGTTGTTACTAGTGTTATATACTTATAGTAAATCTTAGTTCTAAAGCCAATGTATCATCCATATTGTCATAGGGATTCTTTTCATACAACCAATAATATTTCATATCTACGATTAACTTCTCCATTTGTAAGCTAGAAAAGGAATAATCAACACCCATTCATTAGGTCTTGCCTTACACTTAAGTCAGAGCCATAAAATATTTGAATTTATCTCCTTTCTTCTAGTTTCGATGAAACCATATAGAGTGATGAACAAGCTCTACTAAAGTAACTAATACCCCTAACGTATTGTCATAATCTACCCCTCTTTCCGACTGAGCCTTCCGCAAAGCCGAACTAGCTATTTATTTAGTTCTTGCCCCATGCCTCCTTAGTTAATGTCAATGAGCTGAGACTAGGCTCTATTTTTTGCTCCTTTTTGACAAGGTAGACTAGCCTCTTGCCCTACTTTTTTCCTTTTTCTACTATACAAGATAGCTCAAGACGTTTACCTTGTCTATTTTAAGAAGAAGTTAATACATTGATAATTTAAGACATCACATATTTGCAACCTTTCCATTTGAATAAGAACTCAATATTATATATGATACTCACATAGATACGTGTAACTATTCCACTACTATGTGTGTGAACTGATAACTCAACAACATTCCCCACCGGTCTATTGTTAATTCTAGGAAACATGTTATTTTCTTCGCATAGTTACTTCATTCAACCATGAGCCCATTAATCCATTAGTAATCACATTAAACGGTACATGATAGTAACTAATGAAATAACATAAATGAGAAATGCTAAAGACAAGCAAAGATAATAGAACACAAGAATATGGGACAAGCCACGGAAAAACCCCAAGATGGGGAAAACCTTTGATCAAGTCCTCTTATTATTAATCGTCAAATTTTCAGCAGAGAGAGAGAGAGGGAGAGAATACTATAGAGAAGTAGCCCATGCAAATCTTCCTTTCAGCCTCCAAACAGTAGCAAAAAATATCTGTCTTACTAGAAGACACACCAGCAACAAATAAGTCTTCACGAGGAGCTCTGTCCTAGTCAAGATAGTGCAGTAATATTTACTGTTTATAATGGACCCAAAAGAATGTTATAGTCGGTAGATGATCCTAGTCAATATGATGATGAAACAACCGTAGATTGGGAAGCTAGTTAGGGCTTCATTATAGACCACATCAACTCATTCCATTTCTTTCAACAGTACACCCAGTAACTACAACCAACCTCCTTCTATATGTAGCCTTCCCTCACTTCCTGTAGCTTGAATTTGCCATGGTATATAGAGTCTACACCATATGATCCCTTCAACTAGTCCAGCATTAGTTTTGCGTGTGTTGAAGCCTCGAAAATCACTACTTCAAACATTGGGGGATAACCACCTAGTCGAGACCTTAGGATAACTCCTTTTCCATTTGGTGTGGTGGCTCCGACTGGATTGATAGGACTAGTTTCCTAATAATTTAAATGGGTTGGTAATGGAATGATTGGGTGAAGGGAAAATGGGACTAAAATGACTAAAATTTGATATCCAAATCCAACAAGTTCAATGTAAAATAGACTCCAAGATACAGAAATGCAATTCTTAAAGACAATTTTGCACATAATCACCAGATGTGATCCTTTATAAAAATATAAGAGTCAATGGAGTACAGAAATGTAATCTCCAAGTCAAAATATTACAAATTCAGGACCCCTTTCTAAATGCATGAAAGGGGTTTAAATAGGTACTTAATAAAACAAAATAACTAAAACTATTCCTACAATCTATCTAATCAAAAATCTACAAAACAGAAATGTGATCTTGAAGTGAACTGATTCATTGATTATCTGTTGCGTTTGATGTGCCCAGATGGTAGATTTTGAGCATTTCTTTCACTTCTTCCAGATGACTAAGCTTTGAGTGTAACTGCCCTGTATATGTGGCATCAGAGAATTTAGGAATAACGCAATCGATGGCATTTGCTGACTATGAGGCTTGATAAGGTAGGTCCACATCATATCTCACGACATCCCTTGCAGTTGGCAAATTTGCTGATTTTTATTGATTATTTCTTGTTTCCATCTGTAATTAGTTTCTTTTACCCTAGGTAACTTGCCTATGGTACAATATAAAATCAAATTGATTGCATACAGACTATTATTTACCAGTTGTATTATGTTTTTCATCATACTTTTAGCTCTGGATGTAGCTCCTTCTGCTTTGATTAAACGTTGTTGCCATTTTGCAAAAAGAATTTCTTTATGTCTCTCCATAATCCTGGGAAGGTTTGATTTTCTTCCTGACTCTGAGTCTTGCCACAAAATAAATTCGGAAATTTTTTCATCAGCTTCATCAAATTCAAGTTTAAGACTGACTCCTTCATCTATTAAGGAAGATGTAATTTCACACAAGGATTCTGCTTCTACAATCTTTAGACAAAATTCATTTAATTGTTGAGACAATAACTTGCTTGTCTCCAGGGCTTCATTTTTGAACTGATCCAAATTAGGATAATTCTTAAACTTGTCCAATCTGGATTGAAACATCTTCTCTTGGTCAATCTTTGAAGTCTTCTCATTTTGCAGAAGAGATTGTAATTTTTCTACCTCTTGGCTTAGCTGTTGTTGCTTTTTCAAAGTTTGCTGGTAAATATTTTTTTTTCAACAACAAACTGCTCTTCTAGTTGTTTGGATTTGAGCCCCTCATCCTGCAATTGTTGTTCTAACTGAATAATTTTCTGCTGGTTCTCTGTAACCTGTTCTTCCAACATAGCTATTTGCAAATCTTTTTGATTCATTATTTGTGTGACCTCAGAGGCCTTGTCTATAGTTGCAGTACTATAGGCACCTGCATACTGTGATAACTTAGTGAGATCCTCAAATGGATTCACCTCAGCGTTTTTATAAAAAATATTCATAAACTCCACCTGTGATGTCAAAAGTGCATCCTGATCAGTGCTCCTCCTTTTCCTTTGTTTTCTCACAACAACCTTATGCTTAGGACTGTAAAATACATCCAGAGGAGGAATTTCTTCTATTTTCAACATAATTTCACTTGTGGGATTTTCAGAAATAACTTCTACATCCTGGTCTTTCTAGAACATTAACTTTGGGATTATTCTATTGTCCTATTTGCTGGGAAAATTGTTCATATTGGCTCAGCAAATGAGGAGAAACTATAAGTTCAGCAGATTCAACTACCTTTTTAGCAGCTTCCTCTCTTCCAAGTTGAGAATTTGGATTATTGTTTATATCTCCTTTTGGTGCCTGTTCAGTAGCTTTACTGTTTGTGCTTCCTTTCTCAGAATGCACGTTGGTATCAGTACCAGTGCTTTCTTTTCCTGTCTGGGCTGAATACTGCTGATCAGTATGTCCATCAAGTTTAGTAGCTGTTTCTTTCTTCTCAGTATTAAATTTGCTGCTAATGTCTTCTTTTTGTATAACAATATTAGTTCCTGTTACTTCTTTATGTGTCTGTATTATGACTTTGCTGGCAGATGTTTCTGTTACTGTTTTGCCAGATGTATCCTCTGTTTCCTTCTGTTGTGATTCATTCTCCTGCATAGGAAATCTTATTTTATCTAGAGGAACTTTGAGTAATCTTTGGCTTCTAAACAACATAAACTTATTCAATTCTTCAGCCTAGAATTTGGACTTGGCCAAATAAAAAACTTGGGACAAATTATCTACAGAAACAAATAAATCATCAAAAATATCTGGTTCATGTTCGAACCGAGCAATTGAAATAACAATAATAAAATCAAATGCCACCTTCCTTGGATCATATTGCCTCCCTGGGATTGTTGAAAGATTAAGATTGGTTAGCTTACCAACTTATTTTTCAGCATGAAAAAAATTATTGAGAGTATAATCACCACATTTAAAAGGAAAAGTAGGCCACATTAGCTTCTTGCTGTTCTTCAAAGTCCTAGACATGCCTTCTACTGTCAGCTGATATGCAATTTCCTGAGGTAACAGTTTATCTGGAACATACAAAGGAAGAATGTGTGGTTCTACAATACTTCCGAAAACTCTGATATATGTGAATCTTTTCTTCTCTAAACCAATCCCCAATCGATGATAAATCAACTTTAGCCTTCTTAGAAAGTCTAGGAGGGAATCAGCCAAAAATAATTTGATAAATCGGGATAAGAAAACCGTGAAAAAATCTGTAAACATAGCTTTTGAAATTCCCCTTCCATAAGAACTTGTGATGTCTATGGATACGAACAGGATCTTTAGGGGTCCATTTCCATCCTAGTATGGGAAATTCAGAATTGAAGCACATGGCGTCTAGAATATAAGCACAAAAATAAAAAGGAGTAGTATTTCCTGAGTTTTTGTCTTTCCTCTACTTAAGAATCCTATTGGCTATCTTATCAGAAAGAATGAAAGCCCAGTCCATTATCTCTGAATTTATAGCAGAATGTATTAATGACACCATTTGTATAGAAAACCTAGCTGAGTTATCATTCCCAAACAATCTACACATCATTGCTGCGACATAACAGTACGGAGGCGAAAGAGACTCCACAGAGTAAATACCTGATGCTTCGTGTTTGTGCTTTTCGGGAGCCCTTCTCCATTCTCTAATCAACTCTGACTAATTTTCATTATTCGCAGCAAATTCCTTGATGAAGTCTTTGTTGTAGATTTTATGTGGGTCCGGAAGGTGATACATTGCTTTAATGTCCTCTGCTTTGAATGAACCGAATTTTTCTCCAGAAGCTGAAACAAAGGTTCTACTTTTGATAGCCACATTATCAATTACCCACCGAATCACATCATAATATGGAAAAATGTTTGCCTGAGCTGCAATTCGATGTAGAAATGAATTCACAAGTTCTTGGAGGGAAGTCTCCGAATCTGACTCTGAATCATCCTCATCAGAAACTGATGCTTTTGGCACAGTTACCTTAGGCTTTTCCTTTTCAATGAGGTTATATATCTCTTCCCAAGATAATTTACCTAGACCTTGGCACGACGTGTCTGTAACCAGCTTGATCTTAACTGGTTTCTCTTTTGGTGCCATGGTGAAAACAGGGGCTTTAACTGCGACAAATTTTTTTGCCTTCCTAGATCTCTTTGAGATTTATGTATCCAGAAACGTTTCCCTTGCTCTACGAATGAAAGGATTGGGTTTTCTTTGGTTATGCAAAGAGAAAAAAAATAGTTCAATCGTGATAAAAAATCAAATAAGGAGAACAACTGTATAACAATCTATTCATTGATTTTTATTTATTATCTCCGTGTTTATAACATAAATTCCCTCTAAAGAGTCACACTCATGTATTTAAAACAAAATCATTTTCAATTAATCGTTTGATTTCTTATTCAATATCATACGTACAATTGGGAGTCGTAATTTTTGAAATAAGTGTTAAAAATTACCTTTTGAATCCTTGCGATGCGATGAATAAATAGTGTATGAGCATTAAGTAATAATCGCATCATGAATCTTCAAAGGTACACAAAATAACATAATATGATTTATGTCGATTTCCGATTGTGATGATCGCATCGGGGATTTTCAAATGGAGTGGATCGTTAATGAGTTTCTCTGACTTCTGATTGCGATGAGGTGGGGTCTGCCACGTCGGAGTCTTTTAATCAAACAAATATAACGTTTGTCTCTTCGAAATGCAATTGTAATGAAGCGTATTGCATCAGGGTTGTGTAATTGACCACAAAGAGTTTGTTTAAAGTTTTGCGAAATGAGATTGCAATGAACTGCGTCACATCAGAGTATTTCAAAGCAGATACGATTGCTTAAAACTTTTCCGATTTGCGATTGTGATGGGACTCATCGCATCGGAGTTTTATTATAACAAGTCCATGAAAGATCATTCTCTGAAATGAGATTGTGATGAATCACATCGCATCGGAAGTATGCAAAACAAATATGAAAACTTAAAACTTATATGATTTGCGATTGCGATTGAGTTCCATCGGATCGGAGTTTTACAAAGTGAATATAAAACTTAAATATCTCTCCGATTTCCGATTTGCGATTACTGTACACACCAAATATTGTTAAATATAAAACTTTATGTAATATTTTGATATGATAAAAGCTTTATATCTCATTGAATCAGAAATATTTTCAATGTTGTATTTGTTTATACACACTTGTTAATAAAGATATGCAATATGTCCTTTTATCAATGAACTTCTTATTCCTAATTTAAAAATGATCGGATTATTTCTAAATCTTTTATTTCTATCTAGAAAGCAAGATAAAAAGGGGACCTATTTCTAAATGAAATTTATTCTAGAAATTTAGAAATGGGGAGGGTTGTTGTACAGTACAACAGGCCCCTAAGGTAAATTATTCCGAAAATGAGGGAAACACATCCCTGAATGTCGAAACCTACATTGAATAGCAGGTACAGTGAAGTGTACTTGCATGTGAAATGCACTGTCTCTTGTCAGGGAGTGCATTCGGCGTAGTTTAAGTTTTTTATTTTCTTACTATGCCCAAAATTGACCTAGTTTTTTGCAATAAATGGAATCTAATGGCTCTTATGGTTGTGTTTCAGGTTTCCATCAGATTATAATGAAGATTACATGGAGGGAAAGAGCAAATGAAGAACAATATATGATTGCCTTGAATGATCCGGGTACTGTAAGAGCCCTAAGAGATTGTGGACTGCTTATGTACTTCAAATTGTCCAGGATGAGGCAAAAAATAGAACTCTTGGAGTTCTTAGTTCGAGCATGGGATCTGGTGATAGAGGCATTTCATATTAAGAACCAATTGGTCCCTATAATGGTTGAGTATGTGTATTTTCTCATAGGTTTGTTGAGGAGAGGTTTGCCCATTTCACTCTCAGGGTCTACTGTTGGAGGAGAGACAGTGAGGGATTATATTTTGTAGTATTTCTATCCAGGGGCAGAACCTAGAAAATATGGAAAAATAAACATCCAAGATGTTAGAGATTTTCTTTTGAGAACTATCCTTTTCACAATCGCTAAACTTGCTGGCATTGTTACACTCCATTTAGCGAAAATATCATATATGCAGTATGCGCTAGAGTGTATGGAGCCAACAGTATTCAATTGGTCTGAAGCTATTCTATCTCAGATAAAGGAACAACTGAACAAAGCAAAGAGAGGAAGGAAGAAGAATTTCAGTTATGGTTCTATCCTTATATCCTTCTCCTTGGAACGGATTCCACTTATGCAGCCACAACATGTGACACTGAATATAGCTAGTCCTAGAGATCCTCGGATGCAGAGATGGGTAGAACTCATGGGTCGGCATGCTAGCCAATTGACTGTCGTGTTCTCTACTGTATTATTTTCCTGGTTTCGATGGTAGATTTTCACCATCGATGAGTATGCATACGTAGGCATCGATTTTCGAGGAGATCTAGATCTAGCACTACCAGAAGGCACTCAGTGGGGTGCAATAGGAAAGAATGTTTTGACCATGTTTTTTGATTTTCCTAAGGTTTATACAATGTTTATGAGTTTTTATTTCTTTCCAAGACTAAACTAAATGTTTGATGTAATGCAGATGTTGGTTGCGTTCAACCAGTAGTGGAACCGAAGTGCGAAGCAGATGTGCCAGCAGAGAGGGCTTTTGGGAGAGCAGTCCTTTAGGATGTTGATCTAGCTGAAACTTTGACTGAGCTTCAGCAGCACATAGAAGGCTTGACCTTCGGAATTCTGAATTTCCGGATCGAAGAGATTCCTATGCGACTGCAATGACACACTATTGGGGTTCCAAACCGTTGGATGCGGTTACTTTGTAGGATAACTAGATCTATTGCATGTTACCACGAGCGCCACTAGTTTACTTATGAAATTTTGCATACATTTTGAGGTCAGATTACCAATGTGTCTTGGGCACAAATTTTGTAAAAATCTATAACTATCTATCTATATGATTTCAGAGTTTTTCCTATGTTTAATGCACAATCCTATTCAATGATGTGAATGTTTTCTTTACCTATGTCGCAAATGTCTGTCTAAAACTTGATTAGCTAATGAATCAGTCAATGTGTTCAAATTTCTGGAAATGTGTTGATATTGAATAAAATCAAATGTCTTTCCAAAAGCCGAACTCTTAGGAAAAATATAAGAAGTGTTGGATTTCTAATAGTATAAACACTAGTAAGTTGTAATACCACAAGTTGTGAGTCTAACCTTATGATTATGTGGTTAATACCAAATGAAATGGAATCAGAGAGAAGTTCGATCAACGTGCTATACTCAGCGATATTGTTCGTCGATCTACCAATACAAATCCCTTGAAACCTCACTAACTCGTCGTTCGAAGCGAAAATGGCCCACGTTGCAGAGGATATATTCTGCGTACTATGACTAGCACCATTAGCATATCCAACAGATGGTTTCGAAGATTCAGACATCTACGATGAAATTTGAAGTGGATTACTAACATCAAGAAAAATCTAAAAACAAATTAAGATAGTGAATGCAAATCAACAACATATATACAATATAATACAAAAAATTATCATGCTCATGATTAAGCATAGTAACGTTTCAAATACAACCCATTTCTAGGCTATGCCAACAAAATTCCATCGTAATCAACTAACTCATAGGCACCCTTAGCAAGAACTCTCTTGAAAATATAGGGGCCATGCCATAACGACTCAAATTTCCTTGTACCTATTACATCAACTTCTTGATCGTAGAGAAGGACCAAGTCGCCCTCTAAGAAAATGCGAGGCTGGACATTTTTGTCGTATTGCGCCTTTATACGTCTCTTATTCACTTCTGTAATATTCCTAATTTGCGACAAAAAATTGGAATATTCTATTTTGTTTATTTTGCCACCTATAGTTTGTAAGTAAATAAAAAGTGAGTAAAGAGGGTCTAAACTCACTTAAATGAAATAAGACATCCACCTAGTAGCACAACGTTGTGACTTAAGTGGGAGTCAAAGGGGGACCCAACACCACGTGGAGGAGGGGGCCTATGTACACTCTAGAAGTTTCTCCAAGCTTTTGCGCAGATAAGGATGAGAATGTGGATAAGGATGAGGATGTGGAGGAGAGAGAGAGGCTACATTGGATTTTGGAGGGAAACCAACACTATAAAATATGGAGGAGCCTCCTCATTTGATTCATGCTTGGATTCTTGGATTATTGATTATTGAGTGAGACATTTGTCTTTCTTTGGCACGCTGGCTGTTTAGCCCGTCTGCTGCACTATTTAGTGCACCGAGTGTCTCCGTGCGGAGATCTCACCCTTAGCCCCGGGGGACTTCAAGTGCCTGCTCGGGCAAGGTTATTTTCTTAGCATCATCCTCCAGGACAACGTTATTGCTGTAGCAGCGTAATACTGTGTTGTAGGGTGTTGCCGTGGTGACTTTGCGACACCACCTCCTTCTCTTGTTTTTCAGAGGGAGAGTCTCTCTTTCCTTTGGAGGATCAGATTGGGAGATATTGGAGCTGATTTTCAGATCTTGGCATCAGGCCAATAGTTATTCTGCCCCTACTGCGCAGTCCCTCTCAGTTACTGCGTTATTTTCATGGTGTATCTACAGTGAGGGTTTGCCGGTTGATTTGAGGGGAAGATCTCAAGTGTAAGGATCCGCCTTCCACTCTGGAGATATATTGGAGGAGGTCTATTTCAGTTGCTCATCATCTTCAGCCTTCTCTATTTGGTTTCAGTTTGGAGTTGCAGTAGCTGCCCAGCAACTCCGACATTTTTGTTGTATTGTGCATTTCAGCCAATCCCTTGGAGGATTGAGATATTTTTGCTTATAAGGGTTAGAGATTTGCTACCCTATTGTATTTGAGCCATATATTTTCATACCCATGTGTTGAAACTATTTTAGAGCAACATTATATCATATACAACATTTTTCTTAGTCTGGGGTTTTTCAGAAATAACAGTGCTTTTCATATTTATGTACATGTGTTGTGGAAGCTTGCATTTCTTCTCTTGAGAGGTTGTTTCCTCAATATTTGTATTCTCTATTGATTCTAAATATATTATTGGCTATATATTCATCTTCTTGTCTCAAATATTCTGGAGAAAACGCTGAAAGGGTTTCTACATCAATCTTTGTCTTGCGGCACCTCTATTTTGAGGGGTTTTTCTATATAAACTGCTGTTTAACCTTGCTGAAAGCCTATGAATTGTTCTAAAACTAATTCTATGATTATTTATAGTGTTATACATCATATTCCCTTCAGAAAATACACTTCCCTTGCTTCAGCAAATTTTTGCATATTCAAAGTCTTTGGAAATCCGGGTTTTTATTGACTAGTCGGGAAGGAGGAACTATTTAACTTAGAAAAACGCCTTTTTTTGAGCTGAAATTAGACATGGAAGTCCCTATTGACCTATTATAACATATCCCAGAACCTTGACCCGAAATTTTACGCATATTTTTTTATTCACTCATTTTAGGGCCAAAATCCCCACTTTTCCCCACCTTTTTGCCCTTAAAAGCTGAGTAAAGGTTGCTGCTGCTATTTATTTTGGTTGCTGAACATTTTCAGAGATATGATATGATATAGAAAGTCCTCATACCTGAAGGATGCGTTTTTCAAGCATGATCTGCTGAAGAATCCATTATTGGGATATTACAGTGGTATCAAAGCATAATTCTGGCTCAGCCTAAGGAGCTAACTATCTACGGAAAATATGAGGATATCACATCAGCGTGGTCATGTACCATTTGGAGATTATTTCCAAGAATGGAAGTCCATGGGGGAAGACTTCAAAGCAGCTTTGCCTTTCAAAGATTACTGTGAGCTCAGACTGGATGAAGGAGGAAGGTACTATGGTAACAGAGGAATTTCTAGCATGTAGAGTTCAGATTTTCAGCGTACTACTGGGAGATCACCTCTTCCCATGCATGAGGAATCCACTAGTCCCTGTGAATCTAAGTCCAAGAAGACCGGAACGGTGAAAAAGGAGAGTTTATTCTTTTTCAGATCCAGAAAAGATGCATCCACTGTTGAGGAGGTCAAGAAGGTTGAAGAAAAAGAAGAGGAAGCACCATGCGCTTCCAATTATAATCGAGAAGAAGAGATCACATCACCTCTTGAGGAGGCTTGTGAAAACACTGTCACAGTCATGGAGGAGCAGCCACATGCATCAACAGTTGGGGCAGCCAACACTTTTGAGGATGGGACTCTTGTAGCCCTACAAGAAGTTCCAAATGCACATCAAGGCATGAAAATATTTCCACATTCCATTGTTGCAGCAAATTATTCTGATCAATGTGGAGATCTACTTTTGCAAGACCAAGGGTCAAATCTCAGTGCTACTATAGACTAGCTTGGTTTCACTGCGCTGTGCAACATGGAAACACTCAAGAAGGAATCAAACACTCATTCTCATGAGCCATTGTTGGATTGTACATCACATTGGAGATTGGGGTTTGAAGACTTGAAGGTTGATGGTAGACATCTTGGAGTAAGAAACCTTTTCTCCCTTCAAGATGACACTTTCTCGATGAGCTCTTCTCAGCTCAAAGAGGAACTTCTACTTTCAGATCCAAAACCTCATTGGTTTTGGAAGACTATGGATGAAAGGGAGGTCTCAAGGAGAGATCTCGTTGAAGATGCACTTCGATACACCATGGAATGCAATGATTTTATTTCCTTCTCACGAGAGCAGATAGAAGATGGAGGACATCTTAGGATGGATAACATCTCTCATGCTTGTGTTGGAAATCCCTTGAGCCATACATATCATGATGGGAGGTTTTTGCCTACCACCTATTTGATTCTTGATAGGGTCTCATTGATCCTTGAGAAGTTTATATTTCAAAATCCCATGAAGTGAAAAATCAGTAATTTGATTTGGGAGGATGGTAGCCCTCATAGGAGGAGTACCAGGATGAGGAGAAGAAGGAGGAATCCACAAGTGATTGAGTGGATGGGGATGATGATCAAGGAGATAGGAGGCTACTTGCAGATCTGTGATACCATGCAGCAGGAGGCTACTTGCAGATCTGTGATACCAGGCAGCAGGAGGCTTGGCTATGCTGGTTACTCTTGAGGGAGTTTGGCCATCACTTGTACTTGCAGATCTATGATACCGGGCAGCATGAGGCTTGGCTGCGCTGGTTACTCTTGAAAGAGTTTGGTCATCACTTGGCAAACACTCTTCATAAGAGTCGGAGGATGAAGGAAAGATGGCTGGATAGTTGCATCATTGAGCATCATAGAGTATGGATGCATGGTGTTGATATGATACTCATATCATTCATTATGTATTCATCACATGATTGGTATGATGGAGGTATGGGGAGGCAACACAATGTCTTGTTGCTTGGTTTTTTTCTGGGAGAGCAAGGGCAGATTTTCTCTCACACTTTGTATGATGTTGTAGGAGGAGGAGATGGCACTATCTCCTTGGTCTTTGATGATGATTGGGAAGCACTTCCATATTGGGAGGTATTCCATATTTGTTGCAGCATTATTAGAGGAGTCTTTGACAAGAAGCATGTCAAAGAACAGAGCTTTGTATTGACAGGAGCTTACTTGCATGAGCTCACAGCATTGTCACCTTGGAGCATAGATTTATGGATGAAGTGTGCCCAACAAAGATATGGTGGATCTATAACCCATAGGTCCCAGGATCACTTCATATTTTTTGCACTTAGAGGAGGTAATGATGATAGAGACATTTATCACTATGGCATATTCTTCTTAACTTGGATTTCCAAGCATAAGGAGGATTATCTTCTTGTAGCACATGGTTCATTCTTCTTCATAGCATGCCAAAACACTATGGAGGACTCATTTATGGATCCATGTACCATCTTACTTCCAGCATATGGTGAGGATTTTGTCTATACATTCATTGATTTGCACACTCTTGCTATTCCTATGCAGTGCATTGCTTCACAAGGGGGCAAGCTTGTCATATTGCTCCATGAGTTTTATTGGGACAATCTACATGATGGAGGTAACCGTCTCTTTTGTGGCTTTGGGAAAATGTTTTATCACCTCATGTATGTTCATTTGCAGCATTATATCATGTATCATATGAAGACATGCATGGTTAACATAAACATTTTTCCTTGTACTCTTATCAAGCAGCAACTTGTAAAACTGCGCTGGGGAAGCTGTTGGTACCTCTTTTCATCACATGTAACCTTTAGCATTTCCTTCATTTTTCTGCTGATCATGTCTCCATTTGCTGATATAGATCAGATTTGTATGGGAGGCTTGATTATGAGGGAGACACATGAGTTGGATGTGTCTTTGAGTGGGAAGAATTCTCACATTCTCTGCACTACATGTTCTAATGGGAGCATGGGAGGAGGCATGGCCACCACTACTACATATGTGTTCTCTTTTGAGGTGGGCCATGAGATTGATATTCATCCATTGTATAGCCATGGGCAAGTGTTTGGTCTTATGTTGTTGTCTTATTCAGCCATTTACTATCCATTAGTAGATGTGATGAATCTTGTACATTTCTTGCCATGTAATTTTCTGAAGTTGCAGTGGATGAGACTACGTTGTATCCTTGTGAGAGATTGTTTGCATTATGTATCCTCATGTAACACCTTCGACAAACATCTCATTAGGATGATCCATGATGCACATGTCCTATTATTCATGGATGAATTGTTTTGGGCTAGCCTGTTCTTCATTGTTGGAGGAACCTTCTTTGGAGGATTGTTCTTCACTTTGCCATTGGAGGGAAATGATTTTGCAGCCCAAGATCAGAATACACTCTACACTTGTCATGAGTGGAGAGAAGGACAGCATGGGGTAAGCTATGATGCTTGCCAAGATCAGATTTTCAGCCCACCTTCATTATCGGAGCTTGAGGTGGAAGGAGATTTTCAGGAGTTTCCTTGTCGGGAGGTGGCTCATTTTGTTTGGATGATTGCTTGGGGATGGAGGATCCACATGAGAGAGATGTTCCTCACTTCATGCCTTGAGTGGAGAGAGGTGATGATCTAGTACACAGTCGATGGGATAGCTTACACCATGACAGATATAACACAGCCAGAGTCATGGTCTTCATCAGTCATAGCTAGAGGCAGTGCATAGTCCGAGCCATGGGACTTGGGCTATTATTGGCCATGGTGGCGATGGGATCTGGGAGGATTGTTGGTTGGCTGGTACCATGAGAGATCAGTTTGGGATCCTGGCATTGAGAGATCCCTTCATATAAGGATGATGCAGAGTACAGGGGAGATTCAGTGGCGCATCTGGGACCCAGGCATATTTTGTAGTATCGGTGGAGAGAATCCGCTAGGAGGAGACTTGCTCAGGCAGTTGCTTGAGGGCAAGCAACATTTTTCTGAGGGGGACTGTAATATTCCTAATTTGCGACAGCAAATTGGAATATTCTATTTTGTTTATTTTTCCACCTATAGTTTGTAAGTAAATAAAAAGTGAGTAAAGAGGGTCTAAACTCACTTAAATGAAATAAGACATCCACCTAGTAGCACAACGTGGTGACTTAAGTGGGAGTCAAGGGGGGACCCAACACCACGTGGAGGAGGGGGCCTATGTACACTCTAGAAGTTTCTCCAAGCTTCTGCGCAGATAAGGATGAGAATGTGGATAAGGATGAGGATGTGGAGGAGAGAGAGGGGCTACATTGGGTTTTGGAGGGAAACCAACACTATAAAAGATGGAGGAGCCTCCTCATTTGATTCATGCTTGGATTCTTGGATTATTGATTATTGAGTGAGACATTTGTCTTTCTTTGGCACACTGGCTATTTAGCCCGTCTGCTGCACTGTTTAGTGCACCGAGTGTCTCCGTGCGGAGATCTCAACCTTAGCCTTGGGGGACTTCGAGTGCCTGCTCGGGCAAGGTTATTTTCTTAGCATCATCCTCCAGGACAACGTTATTGCTGCAGCAACGTAATACTGTGTTGTAGGGTGTTTCCGTGGTGACCTTGCGACACCACCTCCTTCTCTTGTTTTTCAGAGGGAGAGTCTCTTTTTCCTTTGGAGGATTAGATTGGGAGATATTGGAGCTGATTTGAAGATCTTGGCATCATTCCAATAGTTATTCTGCCCCTACTGCACATTCCCTCTCAGTTACTGCGTTATTTTCATGGTGTATCTACAGTGAGGGTTTGCCGGTTGATTTGAGGGGAAGATCTCAAGTGTAAGGATCTGCCTTCCACTTTGGAGATCTATTGGAGGAGGTCTATTTCAGTTGCTCATCATCTTCAGCCTTCTCTGTTTGGTTTTAGTTTGGAGTTGTAGTAGCTGCCCAGCAACTCCGACATTTTTGTTGTATTGTGCATTTCAGCCAATCCCTTGGAGGATTGAGATATTTTTGCTTATAAGGGTTAGAGATTTGCTCCCCTATTGTCTTTGAGCCATCTATTTTCATACCCATGTGTTGAAACTATTTTAGAGCAGCATTATATCATATACATCATTTTTCTTAGTCTAGGGTTTATGCAGAAATAACAGTGCTTTTCATATTTAGGTACATGTGTTGTGGAAGCTTGCATTTCTTCTCTTGAGAGGTTGTTTCCTCAATATTTGTATTCTATATTGATTCTACATATATTATTGGCTATATATTCATATTCTTGTTTCTAATCTTCTGGAGAAAACGCTGAAAGGGTTTCTGCATCAATATTTGTCTTGCGACACCTTTATTTTGAGGGGTTTTTCTATATAAATTGCTATTTAACCTTGCTGAAAGCCTATGCCTTGTTCTAAAACTCATTATATGATTATTTATAGTGCTATACATCATATTCCCTTCAGAAAATACGCTGCCCTTGCTTCAGAAAATTTCTGCATATTCAAAGTCTTGGGAAATCCGGGTTTTTATTGACTAGTCGGGAAGGAGGAACTGTTTAACTTAGAAAAACGCCTTTGTTTGAACTGAAATTCGACATGGAAGTCCCTATTTACCTATGATAACATATCCCAGAACCTTGACCCATAATTTTGCGCATATGTCCTTATTCACTCATTTTAGGGCCAAAATCCCCACTTTTCCCCACCTTTTTGCCCTTAAAAGCTGAGTAAAGGTTGTTGCTGCTATTTATTTTGGTTTCTAAACATTTTCAGAGATATGATATGATATATGAAGCCCTAATACCTGAAGGATGCGTTTTTCAGGCATGATTTGCTGAAGAATCCATTATTGGGATATTATAGCTTCGTTGGCCAATTGGGCTTCACAACGCGTTTCATCAAGATGGATGAGGTTAAGGAGAAGCGATTATTCTTCTGAGGTGTCAGGTAAAAATTTTATTGCAAGTTTTAATGATGATGTTTTGCATTGGATTGGTAAGATAGCTTCCAGACTGTTGACACCTAATCCTATGGATGGGTGTGCATATGTATTTTTGTATATTATTTATTATTAGGAAAAAGGAAGGCCAAGATTCATTGGGAGATGAATCCCAATAGCCTCACCTCGAATCTATATAAGCATGTACATTCTTCAGCTAATACACATTCCAGTTTTGAGGAGTTACCTCCTGGTTTGACATGGTATCAGAGCCAGCCCCATAATTGGCATTTCTGCCCTGTGGTGTAACTCCCTATCCTTTGCTCAGTCATATTTTTTAATAGTTTTTCTGCTGCTCTTAATTGCTAGACTGTTATTCTGCATTTTTTTTCCTATTTAGCACTGACATTTGCAGCTCTAGCTCCTGCAGCTCCTGAAGACTGCAGGCTCTGTCAATCTGCAAATTGCAGGCTCTGCCATTCTGCAATTCCAGCAGTCCTGCAACTCTGTCATTCTGCAGATTCAATTTCAAAATTATTTTTTGTAACGCCCTTTTGGGCCTCCTTCATTTCTCCATACCTATCGACCCATTCACCTCCCCCATCTCTCCACTCTGCGCCCTACACCCTCTCCCTCACTCTGCGCCCTCTCCCTCACTACTCTGCATTCCCATAACACCAGCGCCCAACTTGTAATCCACCTCCACGCCTTTATGAGACCGCTCTGTCCACTTGCGTTTATCTAACACCACTTTTTCAGCTATATACAGTCCATTCATCGTTTATATACATCTACATCCAACGCTATCAAAAGTGTCAAAGCTGTCAAAGATTATATGCAGCGCTGTCAAAGCCATCCTTACAGTGTTATATCACTCCATTTCTACAAAGCTCCGCTCCAGCATTTTATCTGCCTGTCATACACACCGGCATATACCGCCCTCCATTTTACAACGCACTCACTCATATACATTTTCATATATTACAACGCCTCCACTTATACGCATTTATATATATCTCTGTCATTTACACCACTGTCCGCCCTTTGTAAGACAGTTCTATATACCATTTACGCTCAGTCCGCCATTCATTCCCACGCTCCATTTGTCGAGCGCTCCTTTTCACATACAATACCGCCTGTCCATTGTTTATTTAAACGCTGTGTTTGGTCAATTTAGTGTGTCCTAAATTGCTGCATTTAATTGTCAATCCGGGAATCGTAAGCTGATGAAGTGCGGCGCACTATATGTGCAAGATAACCTCTTTCTTAACTTTTTGTCGTTTTTGGTCTTTCTAAGGTAAAATGGAAATTCTAAAGTGAAAAACAAGCTTGGTTATATTTGTTCAAGGAAGTGATATCCCCTATAATGATTTACCAATCTTGAAACTTTAAAAGCAAATTGAAATTTCAATGACAAAACTTAAAAGAAAGTAAAAGTGTACTGCTGAAATGAAAAGGTGCTGCTAATCAAATGAATCAAAACAGGAAACTAGTGAACATGAAAACTAAACTATTCTTGCTGCCAACTGAACACAAAAGAAACTACGCTTATGGAAATTCAAAATTGCAATGAAATAAATCTAAATCAGATTACATCAATTCATTTTCTGACCCTTCATCATTAGACCGGCTATGACTTGCGGAAGTAATCATAAACAACTTGTGTAACTGATATTTAATTCGCAGAAAGTAAACTAATACTAAACCATA